>PVHY01000490.1:0-228830 GCA_004024945.1 Uropsilus gracilis | reverse complement strand
ACCATATATTAGTGAAACCATTTGGTTTCTGTCCCTTTCTATCTGGCTCGTTTCTGCTAGAATGATTTCTTCTAGGTACATCCAGGTGTCTATAAATTCATCAAATTTGTCATTTTTAATTGATGAGTAATACTCCATTGTGTATATATACCACATCTTTTTCATCCACTCATCTGTTCTGGGGCATTTGGGTTGTTTCAATGTCCTTGCAATTATAAATAGTGCTGCAATAAACATCCGAGCACAGGTGTCCTTTTGTACCCACATTGAGGTCTCCTTTGGGTAGATTCCCAGAAGTGCAACTGCTGGGTCAAATGGTAATTCCATTTTTATGAGTTTGAGGGTCCTCCATACTGCTTTCCATAGTGGCTGGACGAGTTTACATTCCCACCAGCAGTGTAAGAGTGTTCCTTTCTCTCCACATCCACGCCAGCACTTGTTGTTGCCTGGTTTTTTGATGTGGGCCATTCTTACTGGTGTCAAGTGGTATCTCATTGTGGTTTTGATTTGCATTTTTCTGATTGCTAGTGATATTGAGCAATTTTTTATGTGCTTGTTGGCCATTTGTATTTCTTCTTTGGAGAAGTATCTTTTTAGTTCTCCTCCCCATTTTTTGATTGGGCATCTTGTTTTGTTTTTGTTTAGTTGTGTGAATTCCTTGTAATCCCTTATCACTCTTGTGAAGGGTGAAATTTTTTTCCCATTTAGTTGGGCTTCTTTTAGTTCTTTCTGTTGTCTCTTTTGCTGTACAGAAGCTTTTTAGTTTGATGAAGTCCCATCTGTTTATGTTTTCCTTAAATTTTTTGCCTTCTGCAGATGATTCCAGGAAGGGGTTTCTGAATTGTATTTCATGGAGGGTTTTACCCAAGTTTTCCTCTATGTATGTTATAGTTTCAGTTCTGATATCTAAGTCTGTTATCCATTTTGAATTAATTTTTGTACATGGTGTGAGAGAAATGTCTTGATCCATTTTTTTGCATGTCTTAGTCCAGTTTTCCCAGCACCATTTGTTGAAGAGGCTATCCTTGTTCCAATGTAAGTTTTTCCCTCCTTTGTCAAAGATTAATTGGCTATATGTGTGTGGCTTTATTTCTGAACTCTCAATTCTGTTCCATTGGTATTTATCATCTTTTGTAGCTGATTTCTCCGTGTATTTTCCGAAATCACCTTATAAATTTCCTAGCATTCTGCAACACTAGTATATTCTTCAGAATGTTTATTTGCAACTGTTTACAAATTGTTGTCTTTGAAAGGAAACTAAACTAAATCATTACATTAGTTTTGCTCTAGTACACTAATTCTTTATTTGCACATTGAAATAAAATGATGCTGTAAAAATGCTCTATAAGATGACTGTTGGTGATAGCTACTCTTTTAAACTTGTGGACTTATTTCTAAGATTGTTTTACCTTCACAGAAAAAGAATAAAGCACACTTTTTTTCCTTAATTTTTTTTCGACCAATCACACAAGGACTTGCTCTGTGTGTCTCCTGTATTATCACATATCAACAGGAGAATAGCCATAGCCTTACGAACTCAAAAACCAGCAAAGAGTTCAGACTTGCCCGCTGGATGACAATTGCCATTAAAGAGATAAACAGGGGCAATTCTGGAAAGATAGCAGACATGTGGTGCTTGGGGAAGTGTGTATGCCATGACAGAAGAGGTAACATTGGAGGTGAAGAAGCGAATATTCATGGGAAGGAAATGTGAGCAACAAGATGTTTTGGTTAGCAGAATAAGTGAAAACAGGGAGGTAAGAAAGGGAAATCTATAGTACTACCAATCATGTGGATGTTAGAGAATTAATAGGTGAAAGAGAAAAATCAGTTAATCTCCAAACAGTTAGAACACCCACTGATCCAAAACTCTGGGCTAAGCACTGTGTGTATATGTGTAGGGGGTCAGTGGAAGAATGGTGGTAAGTGAGGGAAAGGGGTTGTATAGTAAGTTTTGTGCTACACTTTATATTCTAACCGAGAAAGAGGATATTAGTACATTAAATGTCAGCAATGATACAGGCATTAGTAAATACTGTGGGTTCATGAAAATGAAATCTTTAAAGATTATGAATTCTCAACCTCTTAATTATTTTCTTCTACCCAGAAAAATGTGTTATAAGTCTGTATATGCATATTTTCTTAAAACCATGCACATATATCATTGCCCTAATTCATTAAAATCAATAAAGCTATTTTTTTCTTTTAGATGAAAGTAAATATAGAAATTCTAATATTGTTTTCACATCCCAGTGGGTCATAGATGTGTGCACCCCAACTCTTGCACCCAACTCTTGGATGCAAGAGTTGGGGTGCACACATCTACTTGGAAGACCACTAGTTTTGAACATTTAGATATCTAAAGTTTCATGGACTTTTTGAGGGCTTTTTCCTCTCAACAGCATGGCCTAGATTTGGCCGGAAATGAAAGGTATTTTTAAGAATAAAAATAGGAACAGGATGTGTTCTAGAAACTGAGGAATATAATACTAGCTCTTTGATTAAAGACAGCCTTTATATCAAGCTTAGAAAATCTATAGCAGTTTTTCAAGTACAGTTTTGTATCAGAATGACTTAGGGCTGCTGCTGCTTCTACTTACTAACTTGTGGGTCTCACTCAAGACTGACTGAATCAGAATATATGGAAACAGAATAGGGAATCTATAAAAAAAATAATTCTCTTCATCATTAACATTTAAAACAAGTAAAGCAATCAATGGAGACTTCAACTTTTCTGAACTAAATTTTGCTTATGATATCTAAAATATTTCATAAAGAGAGATTACAGATATGCAAAACAGGTTAGGGAAGTCAGAGATTACAAACACTCTATAATCTGTGAAATGTTTTCCTTTCATTGTTCAGTTAGTCTACCAAACAGAAACATCTGTTAATTTGATCCTTATTCTTATGAAAAGTATTTTTTCTGAGAGTAATGAGTTCACTTAGAAATAAATTCATGCTTCTTTTCCTAACAGACCACATGCCATGTGATGTTGCAAAGTGACTTTGAGTCTGGGGCAACTGACTTTCATGCAGATGGATATAGAAGACTAATGAAGCTAAATGGACAATGTTCTGCAATGGCCACTGTTAAGATTTAGTATTTAGTGTGTAGACCTTGTCATAGTTTGGAAGTTCTGATACAATTAGTTCACTCTTCTAATCATATAAGAGATAAAACTAATCATATAAAACTAATCATACAAGAGACAACCAAATTAGAATAAAAATTTGATTGGCTTATTCCATCAAATGCATTGTGTTATATATTGGAACTTCCGCTCAAAGATACAAATTGATCATAACCTTAAGTTGAAGAGAAACAAATAATGTTTTACAGTTTATTCATGACACAGTTCCAATGTGTACTCAAATGCCTATGGATTGAGTTGAAACATATTTAAGGTATAGTTTTTGGGGGATTAAAAAAAACTGGGGAGTTTTGTTTTTTTTTTTCAAATTACATTTCTATCTCTTTCAGCTGGACACAATAATGTTCCAACTTCCTGTAGCATTTTATCTTTACCTTTGTTAGGGCACATGTTAGTTACTTTCTTACATGAATCATGGAACTATTTCCCTCTGGTCATCTGGTCATCTGTGCTTTAAAGAGGTAGTGTCTTGATCTATTCATATTTGTAAACCCCACTCTGCCTCACAGAAATTTTAGATATAACTCAAAAATCTTTCTATGCCATAAAATTAGCTCTCAACACCTAATCAAGAATAAAAAAATTTAAGCTCATACCTGCAAACAGGATAATTGCTTTCAAGTTCTAGTTTGGGCCATCTAGTTCTTACCACCTGAAACCACAAAGGTCAGGCAAGGTCTTGTCTCCAGTGCTCTTCTACTCATTGTCAGCCATTGATACCTTAATCCTAATAACATTTACTATGTTCACTTACAGAGTTGATGACACCAATAGTGACAGAGTTTAAACAAGTAGCTGAGGGTTATGTGTTAAGTGGGCAGAGCAAGTCTTTCAAACCAGGTCTGTTGAACCCTAGGTCTAAGGCCATGACCCCACTCTGTCCCCTCCGTTGTTCACAGACATATTTACAATATATTTCTACTCTTTAACACCAAATTATGATGCTTAGTAAGAAAACATTACCAATCAACCTGTTCGATGGGTTTATTCATAAGGAATGAAGAATATGAGCAACACTAGCAAAATATAGTAGCATCACTATGTTACACCCCCAAATCAGAGTAACCAACATTTCCTGCAAAGTTATAGGTGATGCTTGAACTCCCTCTGAAATAATTTTAGGTAGTTTGTTGATTATAAATCATATATCAGGCACTTCCGTTAAACGGAAGATATCGGTATCTTCCGTTAAACATTCCGTTAAACAGTAAGTAAGAAGGAGGATATTAAAAAGTTGAAAATGTTACTTTCAATTGCTTCCAGAGAGAATAGTATCCAAGAAAACCCATTTTAAATAAGAGAAAAAAGAAACTTAGGCCAAGATGGGGTGGTTAGGTTTCCTGTCTCATGAGATATAGTTGGGAACAACTTTCAAATATCCCTCCCTTGTTCTCTCCAACAAACTGTATTTGCCTCTGTGTGTGTTTCCTGTTACCTTCTATCTGAAGTTCTTCCTTTGAAGGGTGGGGAAAATGTGCCCGTTTTGTGTACACAAAGTCTCATAACTCTCCTATGCTTTGTTCTTTATTTTTCACCTTGAAGAAGCTCTATTATCTTTAGTTGGACCATTTCCCTTTTTACTGAGACTCATATTTTCTCAATTAGCTGGGAATCCAGTATTTGATTAATGTAACAGTTGTGTTCTACTCCATTTGTTTCTCTGACACTTATTTTTCATGTACTATATGCATTCCCTCACAAGTGTATATCTTTCTCATTTTCTGCTTAGTTTTGCTAAGAATTTATTATTTTTTTTTTGCTGTGTTGTCATTATTGCATTTCTTTATTCCATACATTGGCATTCTCTTTGGCACTGGCACCAATAAAAACATTTCATGCATGAACTGGCAGCCTGCAACCCAAGACCTGGCTAATCAAAATCCATTCTGGAGCTGAAGCAACACTGGTCATATAAATATTGTGTTTAAATCCATGCCAGCAGTCCATCCAGAGTGAGTTGTTATTTTCAAAAAAATATTCTAATTATGTTTAACATGCTCCTCACAGAGAAGAATTTTACTGAATTCTCTCTTCTCTGATTGTGACCAAGAAGAAATAGAAAGAAAAAAAAGCTTGCTATTTTAGTGTTGGTGGAGGCTATATTTGGAGAGGAAGCTTGTGTTCTATTGGAAGCTAATTTTGGAGAAGATTACAGTGGAAATTAAGGATAACTAAGAGAGAGGGTGTTAAGTGCATAAAATTGAAAGTCTTACTTTTACCTATAGCCAGCCAAGTTGGAAAATACTAACAACTGTTATGTAATATTTTTTCAGTGTCCTTTGGGGGAAGCTGTAGCCTCTATATTAAAAATACAGTGTATTTATCAGTTTAAATCTTATCTTTCCTCATTTGAAAAACTAAACCCTACTTTTTAAATATCTTGCTTGGATTAGACAAAATGAAATGTTCTGAGATGATCGATGAATAATAATTTACCACCTAAAGAAGCAGCCATACTGCTCATATGCATTTTTCAAAAACAGATAGGACACTCACAGATCACAAATATTTGCTCCTGGCATACCCAGACCACCTGTAAATTTCCTGGTGTGGAATGGCAAAGAAAAAATATTTGCTGCACCATTACACTCCTGCAGATGAATGCAAAGACTGTGTGAACAGCACTTCACTTCAGAGGAGATAGAATACTCACTACATTCCCTTTTACTGCGAAAGATGAAGGGAAAGTCTCTATTAAGGATGGAAAGTGCTGAGCCATGTAAGGATAATATAAACTACAGGAGCTGATGGCTGTGTGGATAATGCTGGCTATAGTAGTTGACAGAATCCACCAAAATATTTTGTTTTCAATTTAAAATACCATTTTAGACTGAATGCAAAAATAATCAAGTTGGACTATGTCAAACTAAAAAGATTCTGCTCAACAAAGGAAACAACAAAATGAAAACTGGGAAAAAATAGTTGCAGATCATATATCTGATAAGGAATTAATTAAAAGTATACCAAGATTTCGTAAAACCCAATAGTAAAAAAAAAATTAATTTAAAAGTCATAAAAGTTATGAACAGCAATTTTTCCAATGAAGACATATCAAGGTCAATAGGTATCCAAAAAGGCCCTCAGCATCATTAGCCACAAGGAAATGTAAACCACATCCTCAGTGACATATCCAGTCACATCTGTCACATCCAAAAGACAAGCAATAACCAGTGTTGGAGAAGATGTACAAAAAAGGCAATTCTTGTTCAATGTAAATCCAGCCATGACAGAATATAATGTGAAGTTCTCACAGAAAATTAGCTCTAGAACATCTATATGCTTCTGATATCCCACTTCTGGGTACTGCCAAAATAAGAGATAATTAAAAGTTCTTTTGAAGCCAGGTGTGGTGGGAGGGGAGGTGTCAAAGGCTTGTTATAAAATAACTAAGTCATGGGAATGCAATCTAAAATACTGTGACTAGAGTTAATATCGGATCCCATATTTGGAAGTTAATAGAATAGACCTTAAAAGTTCTCATGAGAAAAAAATATTGTGACAATATGTGGTGATTGATTTTATGTTGTCTTATTGTGAACATCATTTTACAATGCAGGCATATTCTGAATCATTATGTCATACACTGGAAACTAATGTAATGCTACATGTCAATTATGCTTCAATGAAAAAAGATACCAAAATGTTATCATAAACTTTTTAAACAAAAGTAATGCCGTTTGCTGTAGAATAGTAGAAAAGTTAGATAAGAAAATAAAATCCACCATGATTTCAGCATAAGAAAATTAATTGATATACTAGCAATTTTTCAATGCATCAATCTTGATTTCTTGATTCAACAAATATTGAATCTGACTTATAAACTGTTTATTTCACTCAAATATATATATGACATATATATTTATCATAAGCAGGTATATTTATATCTGTTTTGTGTTATATATATATGATATGTAGCTGTTTAGTCATTAAATATTTCTATTGTTTTACTCATTAATTACAATGTATCAATTTTAATAAATATTTTTATCTCATTTCTTCATATGGAACTTTGTTTCCAACTTTTAAGTTAGCATTAGCATTTATATAATTTAGTTTTTATACTTTAAGAAACAATTTCTTTAGTGGAATTGCTCATAGAAGATACAAAAAATATAAAAATTTGAGGGCTACTCTTTAAATATGAAATTATTTGTTTGAAGTAAACAACTTCATAAACATTTGTGACCCTTCCAAAGTTGAACTATCTGTAAAAAGGATATTTAAAAGTAGTTTTTAATTTATGAGCAAATGTATTCCAATGGATGCTTTGTAATTCAATTATTCTTGGGATCACATACTTGGTTGTACAGGTACAGTATCTAGCTTATTCATCATTCATTTCACTGACTGATTTTTTTGAGAGCCTCTGCTTATAGAGATATAATTGCAACCCTAGCTCTGTTGGAAAGATGACAATCAAGTTTTCTAGAAAGAAGACAAGGATTATGTGAAGAAGACACACAGGACGTTACCGAAGATCAGCCCTCTCACATTCACTCATGCTCCAATCATTGCCCAAGTCCTCCAGGACTTGTACACTGTCATGCCTGGTCCTCTCAAAGGTGGCACTTCAGTAGCTCTGCCCTCACACTGGTTTTCTGTTGAGTCATTGACATGATTATATAAAATGTTTTTATTTTTCTATCATAGTAAAAACTTCTATCATAGAGCCAATTTCTTCAAGGAATATGGAAAACTCAGAAAGGGAAGAAGGTCTAGAAGATAGTAGGCAATTGTGCCTGATTCTGCAGAATCCTTATGTACATCAGTCAGGAAAGAAAACTGAAACCAATGCAAGTACTTATAGCCTGAAGGATTTGAAATCACTGAATTGGCTGCATACAAAATTGTTGAAAGAACTAAAGCACTAGATTCTAGGTTGCACTGTCTGATTAGTGAAAACTGGGTCATGTCTCTTCCCAGTAGAACTCAAACTGATGATAACTCTACGGTCAATCGACCATATGTGTCAGCAATTCCACTCCTGGTATCTGTCTGAAGAATGCAGAAATGCTGATTTGAAGAGCTGTGTGCTCTCCTAAGTTCATTGCAGCACTATTTACAATAGTCAAGATATGGAAACAGCCTAAGTGCCCAAAGACTGATGAGTAGATCCAGAAGATATACATATACACAATGGAATACTACTCAGTCATGAAAAATTCTTGCCATTCATGACAGCTTGGATGGAACTGGAGAGGTTAATATAAAGAGGAATAAGTCAGATGGAGAAAGAGAAATGGTTTCACTTATATGTAGACTGTAGAGAAACAAAATAAGTTATCAGATAGAACCAAACCAATAACAACCCTAGAAATCTGACTGTAGGCAAAAACAGTTGCCCTGCCCCTAGAGGAGGAGGAAGAGAGGGGACTATGTAACCTGACAGAGGACTTTTGGTACCTAGGTGTTGGGTGCAGTGTAGCAACAAACCTTTGATGAATGTGATCCTACACCTCTGAATCATGTACAATGTTCTAAACCAATGTTACTTCAATTAAAATTATTTTAACAAAAAAAGATTTATCTAAAGTAAACTCTAAGTAGTTTTTAGGCATTATTTTGTTTCTCTAATCCTTTTCTTTAACTCTTTTCTCCTGTGGTGCTTCCTCTCCCTGGGTTTTCTCAATCCATCAGGATAAACCAGATTTCTTTCTTAAAAAGTGACGACTCCTGGAGATTATTAAATGAGATCTCGTAAATTGCCCTCTACCCCTACCTTCCCTAATTGAAACAATGGCCTGCCTGCAATAAGCACTAAAAAATAATTGATTCCTTATCTCTGTGATGAGCTACTACAGGGACTTACACTTCTAATAACCCTTGAGTGCTTGAACTTTATATTCTTTAAGGCAGCCTCTCAGGCAGGGTTGAATGGGTGTGGGCAATCCTTCCACTTCTGTCTCTTTCTCTCTGCCCCCTCCCCCCTCCCACCGGGAATTATATGCTTTCATGAACCTATTTCTGTCCTCTCCCTGACAGCAACAGAATCCATCACAGCTGCAGCCTGGAGGGGGAAGCATCCTGAGTACTAACAGCTGCCTCTGCTCCTCACACCAGGAGAAATGCAGTGGAATTTAAAGAGCCACACATGATCAAGGCAGGGATTGAACCATTTTCCTGAGCCCAAGATCTTGGCCTCCCTCTGGCCTGCCCCCCCCTTCTCCGAATTTCCAGCTCCATAGCAATCTAAGTCACACTGGGTGGTCCTCTCCTGCTCTACGTTTTTTCTCTTTCCCTCAGTCTCTTGGGTTCTCTATGTCCTGCGAATCTTGACCATGATGAAAAGCATCCAGTAGTTGAGCTTTCTTTCTGGTCCTGACCACACTGTATTGATTGACTGAATGATTGATTGAAATACCATTATTTTACATCCTTATTATTAATTTTCTGGAACAGCATACCCCCCCACCCCAAGTGTGTGTCTTTACATTCTTAAAGAAGGAAAGATGGTGTTATTTTTCTCCATACTGTCATCTCCATGAGAAATACATTTGTTAGCTGTGTTCACCTACTGCTGGCCTGAATGGTGCTTTAAAATTAATAAAGTCACTGGCTTTAAATGGTGCTTTAAAATGAATAAAGTCACTGCCAGCTCTGCCTACTCCCTCCCGGAAACCCAAGCTCTTGGTCAGGTTATTTCTCATCCAAGCTCTGTTTCTGGCATGCATTCCAGGGTATCAAAAACCCCAAAGTCTGTTGGTTGCCTAATCAATGAATTGAGCATCAGCTATCTCAGATATGCCCCTAGGCTCTGAGAATATGAACAGACATGATATGACTTATTTTGCTTTGCTCCCAATAAACTAATCTATTATAAAATAATTCAATTAATAAAGAAGTATAGCAATTAATGGAACACTAAGTAAATAGAAATATCAACATTTTGCCAAATTTTCTGAAGACTTTTATATTGCTTAATAAAAAAATAGAAAACATTACCAACAGGATAGAAGAGTTCTTTGCTAACAGTTTACTTTTCCTTTCCCTTTTTTCTCCCTCCCTCTGTTCTTTCCCAAAGGTAATAGCTAGCTTGATTTCCTGTTGTTTGTGGATTCATTAAATATATTATTTTAATTTCAAATAACACATCAAAATGGCAACGTACATTCATGGCTCTTGGATATTGAATCTTTTTATCAAATCATGTTTTTGACATTTATCCAAGTTGACACATGTTACAATTCAGTATATAATACCAGTTGAATATTATTGTCATATGACTTTACTATGACTTATGTTTTCTACTTTTGATGAATATTTATTCATTTCAATTTTTTGCTGTTAAATGTAGTTATACCATAAACATTCTTATAGATGTCTCCTTGCTCACATGTGTGAGAATTTCTTTAGCACAGTATTATTCAACCTTTACTTGACAAGGCCAACCGCTAGATGATATTTCAAAGCATCATTTATAAAACCAGGCAGAGACACACATAAACATATGTATATGTATTTAATGGAAACAAAATTGAGGTGCATTCTGATATGTTTCTATTTTATGTTATCTTATCTTATCCTATCCTGTCCTGTCCTACCCTACCCTATCCTATCCACCCCATTCTATTCTATTGCATTTTTTTTCTTTAATTTTTGAGACTAAGTCTTGCTATTTTTCCCCGTGGAATTGCAGGCTCATGTTGCCCGGGGTACCACAGACTCAAGCTATCCCCAACCTCAGCTTCCCAGGTAGCTGGGATTACAGATCCTCGCCACCATGCTCAGCTATCTATTCCATTTCTTTTAGATCTGAGGCTGACAAACAAAAATGATGTATGATCCAACAATGAGTAAGAGTCAAGGGTCTGGAAAACACTGATTTTAGTTATATATCAGTGAACAGAATTACTAGAGCAGACAGTGTGATCGTCCTCAACTTTATTAGATATTTCCAAATCAATCTGTTGAAAATAGGATCAAATTAAGAAACATTTTATAGTATAAGTATTGTGATATTCTGCATATTAATTCTATGTCCATTAGCGCTTCTGACATTCTTTTTATTTCTTTTAGTCTGTGTATATTTTATCATGTGAAAGGTTTTAATTTTAGTCAAATTTATAGATTTTTTTTTCTATGTGGCTTATTTATTTAATCTTTAAGCTATTCTTGCTTGATGTTACAAAGAAAGTCTTTGCATCTTTGACTGCAATTTATCATGTTTGATTTTCTTTTTTACTTTAGGACTTTAATTCATATGAGATTTATATTTTGCTGTGACATGCCATAGGAATTAGTAAGTATAACCAATTATTAAAGAGAACATGCTAAATTAATCCTTGCTTTTCCCATTGACTTCCTTTTATGGCTTTGATATTAAAAAGATGTTGACCTCATCAACGTTAGGCAGTATTCTCTCTTTCTCAAATTTTGGAAAATATTGAGCCAGGTAGGTCGTAGGTTATTTTTCAAGGTTTAGTAGAACTCACTAATGAAACCTTGGAGTCCTAGACTTATTTTTTGGGAGAATTTGATTATTGTTTCAATTTCATTAATTATAATTGTCTGGGTTTTTTATTTCTTCCTTATGCATCCTTCGATAGTTGCATATATCTAAAAATTTGTCCATCTTTTCTAGGTTGTGCAACTTATTAACATAATTCATGGCATCTCTTATGAACCTCTGAATTTCTTACATATCTCTTATAGCTTCCCTTTCGTTTCTGATTCTACTTGAATTTCCCCCATTTTCAGTTTATGAGCCTTTCTAGGGGCTTCCCTATAATACTTAATTTTTAAAGAACTTGTTTTTGTTTTCATTAATCTCTTTTGTTGCACCACTTCCAATTTCTTCCTCCTAGTATATTGTTTGCTTATTTTGTATTTTATGTAACTTATTTTTTCACTGAGCACTAATCTTCAGATGTTTATGTGTGCTTTTGCATGCATTTTTTGTTATAGTTCCATGTTCCTAATTTGGAGGAGATTATGATAGTGAGTAATTTTATGTTTGCTTTTATGTGCTCTCTAGATATTTCATTCCTCTGAGATAAAATTTTAATTCATTTCTTTGTAGAGGGTTGAATTGTATTCCCCAAAGTGGTATGTTTAAATCATAACCTATGAGACTTTATGAGGAAACAGGGTTTTTGAAGATGCAATTAAAATGAGGTTATCTTGCATTAGGATAAATCCTAAAATGTTTCACTAGTACCTTGTTAAGGGGAAAGAGAGGGAGATTTATTTTTTAATGTTATTCATTTTTTAAAATTTCTTACAACATTGATACATGGTTTTTTGGAATGCCTTCCCCTCCTCCTGACACCCCCTCTGTTCACTCAAAGCCCTCTTTCCTTGTTGTTTATTGATCTATGTTAAACCATTGTACTTTTCCTTTTCTCTGGCAGTGTCTTTTTGCTGTGTGAGGGAAAGAGGGAGATTTTGATCCACTCACAGAGACACAGATAGCAGCACATGTAAGAAGGTCGTGTGCCAGTGTGGTTACATATTTACAAGTCAAGGAATCCGAAGATGTGTGGCCATCCTAGCAGCCAGGTCAGAGGCATGGATGGGTTTTCCTTCACAGCCTCAAGAAAGAATCATTGCTGCCAACACTCTAATTTTGGATTTTGGCCCTCCAACACTGTGACAGTGTGAATTTCTGCTATTTTAAGTTCCCCAGTAAATGGAGCTTTGTTATGTCACTCTAGGAAACTATTACTTTGTTGGTTTGGAAATTTCTATAAAGGTAGAAAACTGTCATTTTTTTAGCCTCTACAGCTTTTATCCAGGTTAGTCATCAGCTAAGCTCTGCCATCACTTAAACACTGTTTTGAATTAAAAGTCCCAATTTACTCTTGGTGCTTAAGCATTTCCTTTTTCCCTATGGTTGAATGTGTAGCATTATAATTTTATTTTAAATATTTTAGCCAGTGCAGATAAGGGTATTTAAAAGTAAGTTATCTATCTGTGTAACTCAAGCAAATTTCTGAACCTTGGAATCGGGTGCTTATTTATAGGCATGGGAAGAAAATCATAATTGAATGCTATTAAGGGAGAGTAAAAGAAAAAACTAAGAGAAAGTCAAAACGTGTAAGCTGACCATAAATGAGGCATAGGAGGGAAAAAAATGGATCAAAACAGGGGAGGAAAGAGTAGGGAATAGGATGATTGTTCAAGGGTGATATAGTGTCAAGAGAACTATGGGAACTACAATGATGTAAAAAAAATTAAATTAACATAAAAAAAATACAATGGACATTAGCCACAAAAAAGTGGGGAAATGAGGAAAGTAGGAAATGTACAGGAATGCCATGCACCAGGTTAAAACTTGGGCACCTTCAGTTATTCTCATTTAAAAAAAATACAACTTCCTTCATGTAACCTGCAAGATTCTGCCTGCATCTCCCAGGACAAGAACATGCTTTGTTTCCTCAAAGGTTCTATAATGCCTTTCACTTGCTTGCCTCACAAGTGAATTTCTTCTGACAACTAAGGTTCTCTCTGGTGTTCAAGCCCTAAATGCCCTTCAGCCCTTCTCTGATGTGAAAAGCCCAGCAGCTACTGAATAATGAATGCATGATAAAAGAGAAGCAAGACTGTTATCAGGAGACTAATAAGAACATGAGGTGTTCCAAAGTAACATTTGAGGATGGAGAAAAATAGGTAACACTGGGTAAGAAGAGACACTGGCTTCCTATTATTAAGTATTTGGGTATTAGGTAGTCAACAGATATATTGTGTGTAATTTGTCTTTGTCTTTTTTACCAGATCAGAAATTCCTTTAGGTTGGTGTATTATGTAAATGCATATTTATTTTACACAGTGCCTATACTAAGACTTTGTGGTCATGACATTAATATTTTTTCAAATGAGGGCTAAAGTTAAATCAATGATTATACACTCATTGGAATATATTTTCTCACATATTCTAGTCTATGTGGCTTGACTGTCTATATTAAGCCTAAGTGTGGGTTGTATTTTAGTTTTTATTTGGGGAGAGGTGGTATTGAGCTGTTTTGTTTTGAGAGTGGTTGCTGGATTTTTTTAAATTTTTTCTTTGTACCTTTCATCAACCTTTTATTTTTCTACCTCTTTTGTTTTAGCATGAGACCTTAGAGAAAGGGCTTTTCTCATTCTATGTACCACTGAGGCCAGAGCATCTCATTGGCCTTTACTAAATGTTAACATCAGCAAAAGCTTCATGAAGAATGATTAGACTAGAGGGAGGTAAACAGAAAGGCAAGAGTTGGCAAGCATCGAATGGATACACCCACTTTTTCCTAAACTCATGATTGCTGAAGGTATTTATTTTCTCAACATCTTTTACTCTCACTTTTGGATACAAGTGCAGAGATGACTAGATTGCAAAAATAATTTTTTCTTAGGAATTCATCAGGAATTCAAATTTTTGCTTCACAGTGCTATCTTGTGACTCAAAAAGCACAATATATATTCCTTGGAAGTTCCCAAGGTCAAAAGCATCCATATTCGTGGGAACAGTACATGCAACTAATGCAGCTCTTTTCCCACTTGGGAAATACCTCCTTTAAGTGAGAGAGGTATTCTCTGGTACCCCAGTACTATACCTCTTCATTCTAGCCCATAGCAAAATCAAGGAAATATCAAATAAAAATTTAAAATCAAGATCCAGCTACCAAACACCTTTTCTCTACCAGTTCTGGCTATATCAACTGTTTTCTGATTCTAATTATGTCTTTCCAAAAATTATATGTCAGCAGAAGTTAGAGAAATAAAGAAAGTATTTCTGCTTGGCAATGGTGAAGCTTTTTGTAGGCCAAAAAATATGTGAATGAAGTAAGCTTTTAAGAACTTATGGTTTCTTTGTCAATATGAGCCTAATAAATTAACATTGGAAATATTTTCTGCCATTCCCATAAGAACTCATCCATCACCAATTTGCTTCATCTCCCTTCCTTCTAACTTGAGTACAAAAAGGGGAAATACTTGGTAAGCTCTAAGAGCTTAGTTAAAACAAGCCACATTATTAGTAAAGAACATATCTCTTGCTAGTGGAAGTTGCAAGTGCTAGGTTCAGATTTCCTTTCTAAATGTGCAAAAGGGAGTGGGAAGTTTCTGAAGAAATGGAAAAAAAGAAAACCTTTGGGATTTTCAAAGTTGTTGTTTGTTGGCTCACAGTTAAGTGTTAGAGTAAGCCCCAAAGTCATGAGAATAATTTAAATGAGAATAATTTAAATCTTTTCCTCACATCCACATTCTTCAGTTTGATGGCAGATTGCACCACTCAGACAAAAAAAGTAGATATTTTCTAAATATCTCAAAACCTTTTAGTAGATACTCCGTACTCAAGTCAAATCATAAAAGACTCCCTATCTCCAAATATCTCCTTTGGTAACAATAATATTAATCTATTTGAGTGTAGTGTAAATATAATACAAACTAAAATCTTGGTTCTCTTCCTTTGTTTTCTTCTTTAGGAAAGACAATGAAAGGGCTTTTACATTTCAATCATTTGGACTTGAAGCACCAGAATGATCAAGTCATGATACTCAGAACATCATAAGAGATCTTTAAAGCCATAGACCAACGATCACAATCAAAATATTCTAGTGAAGGTTAATTGAATGCTATAGACCCAGTGTAAACACGGAAGAGTGGTGAGGACTATGGCAAAGTAAAGAGCTCAATTCCTCTCTCAAGGCCATGATGTTTAAAAGTTGCCAAATAGGTAAAATATATTTTAAAGCACATCGAAGAGAAAAAGACTTGTCTGAAAAGTCCCTGGCTCCCAACTTGCAACCTCTCATCTGGATAAAAGAATTATAGAATTTCTGACAATTTTTAGAGTTCTAAGCAGAAAGTTTATAAGACTGGGTGAAATATTTAGACCCCAGCCTAACTTTTGCAGTCACATCTGCTTGTCTTTACTGCTAGTCTATATTCTGATGCTGACACATCAACCAAAACAAGAGATATTCTTTATTCTTCTGGCCAGAATAAAATGCCATGTTATGAAACTCCCCTTGAGACATTCAGAATTGTTGTCTATACTAAAAAGAAATGACTACAAGCTAGAAACTGCAGCTGCTTCACAAGAAACCAGGATTCAAAGCCCAGAGTTCCCATTTAAGCTCTACACATAACACTGTATAAAGTAATGATTTTCCTATGGTGAACATATGTTAGCCAGTGGTGCAACATAGAAGAATTAATGATGTGTGATTGATGGAAAGAATATTAGCCATGGATAGGACAGATGTGAGTCAAATTTTCATTCTGCTTATTATATTATCTGATTAGAAAGTTATTTAGCTTTTGTGAACAACTTCTTCATCTATATAACTGAGTATTAATTTGTTAAGGCTGCCATAACAAAGTGCCACAGACTGACTGACTTCAACAATCTTGTCTCAAGGTGCTGGGGCCTAGAAGTATAAGGCCATGGTGTTAGCAGAATTAGTACCTTCTGTGAAGGAAAATCTATTCCATAAGTTTCAACTGCTGGTGGTATACTGTCAATACTGGTGTCTGCTGGCTTTGACTTCATCACGCCAGTCTCTTCTATTATCTACTTTGTGTGTGTCTTTGTCCAAAATTCCCCTTTCTATAAAGATATCAGTTTCATTGGATTTGAGCCTATTCTAACATAATTTCAACTTAACATTATATTTTCAAAGAATGTATTTCTAATGTTCATGTTTATCTCTACTTGGGATTAGGACTTTAAAATATCAATTTGGTGGTGGTGAGTCACAGTTCAGGCCATCATAGTATTTCTTACCTCTAATCAGCATTGTCAGAATTAAATGGAAAATTAAGAGTATGAAAGAAACATGGTAGACACCAAACAAACATCTCCTTTAAATGATGATCCATAACAAAATGGCTGCCAAAATTGGTCCTTAAACTTGAAATCTATCTACAGTCTTATGTTCCAGTCTCCAATACATCTTCCATGCTGTTTGCTGAGTCTATTTTGACAATTCAAATGTAATCATATGATTCTCCTATGTAGAGCTCAATATTGGCTTCATATTCTGCTGGGAAAAGACCCCCCATTCCAGGTCTGCCATATTAGACCTTGCCTCCATGGTCTTACCTTTGTTTTCCTAACTGTTCAAATTCAGCTCCTATCTCTTCTCAGGGTTTCTAGTCCAATCAGTCTGAGCCACTAAATACACAATTCTTTTCCATACTTTGGTGCTATGCATGGTTTGGAATGCATTTCCTCTCTGTCCACTTGCAATTCCCAGCCATCTTTTATGATTCAGAAATCTCTTCAATAAAGTCATTCCTGACATCCATCTATAAGTCTGAGTCTTTTCTTTGCATACTTTCATATGAATTATTTTATACATAAAATGAAATTATGCCATGGGTATTTTAGACAGTTCTATTTTGTATCACTGTTTCAATAACCTACACAATTTAACTTATCCCAAGTCAGTTCTTCCATGCATTCTTAAAGGTGATGCATTTCAGAGAACAAATGATTTGGTTACTCCCTATGCAAGAGATTTTTCTTAGTATCTTTAATACTTAACTTAGCTGCTTATATGTCAGCACATGTTAACAGGGCAATATTTTGTAAGAATTAAAATATCATTTATTTCTATGTACACATTGCCTAATCCTAGAATGTAAAATAGTAGCCAGAGCCATAGTAAGTGCTTAAGAGGTATAGCATCATATAGCTAGACAAACTAGCTATAAACAGATAAGTAGGTACCTAGACTACCAACTAACTTACTCAATTATATAATGAGATATGAAATTATAATCATTGACTAATTATTTCTTGTGGCATTTCTATGTTGTATCTCCCAATTCTATTCATGAAAACTCAGAACAGGGATAGAGGAGAAAAGGTTCAAAAGTACTACAGAGAAAATGCACTAGAAAGGATCAGTAAAAAATTGTGTTCATGCAGCAGCAGAAAATCTCAACATGAAAAGCTATTGTAATACAGACTACTCTGACAGGATCCCCAGGTTAGCAGCAGGTGCAGGACTGGACTTAGAGCAGTTTGCATTCCAGAGTTTCAGTCACAGGGATGAGTTGTGCGAATGGATGTACCACCTGGGGAAGAGATGATGAAATGAAGGTTCTCAACAAACAAGGAACTGATCATCCAGACCTAAGAAGAATTATGATGGGGGAGTTAGCACCAGTGTTGCTAGTTCTGATTGTCAAGAGGACTGTGAGGTGAAATTGAGGCCGTGTTGGTTAGCACTGAGACCTCCACTTCCTGAGCTTGGAAATATAACTTAACTCTCCACATTAGTAAATATGGCTGCTCCATGTTATACATATGGATTAGTCCTGGCCTGAAGACAGACTGAGGCTTTAGAAGAGAAGAGCCACCGCAAAGCAATTGAATTAAGAGGTAGAGGTCTGGCACTGAGATGCAGGCTGATACCAGTTTCCTTCCACAGAAACATATTTTCCTAGACAAGATAACAGTTTTGATATTGCATTTCCAAATGTCATTAGCCTTATTTAAAGAGTTGGTTTTGCTCTTTCAGACCTAATTTTTTATATTTAAATAAATATTTCCCTTTATCTCATTGGATTAGTATATTAATTAAATGGTACTGATAATTCAAATTAGAAGTAACACCTTATCTCTAGGGAAGAAGTAGGATTTAATTTGCTTCATTAGAAAAGGGTGGGGGTGGGTGGAGAAAGAACTTCTACAAAGCCAGGAGAGCTATGGGGAAACTGCTATGGTCCCTTTTGGCTACTAGCTAACAGTCCCCAACCAGCTCCCTGCCTCACGATACTGATCTGTGCAGAGTGAACCAAGGAGTACATTTGCCTCTGGATTCTGCCAGTGGATTGTTCAACCAGTTTGTTTCTACCAGTGGGTGGAACCAGAAGGAGAAGATGGGTGTGAGGCCAAGCAGGTAAGAGTTGCCAGAACTTGGTCTTCTATTTCTGCAAGAATCCTCCATCCTTCCAGTTGCTATTTCTGGATTATACTTCTTGTCCTTTCAGACCTGGAAATGGTAATCATCATCCTTTTTTGAACTCTTTATTATCGTTGTAAATTCATCTATCTTGGGTATGGCTCTTGAGAAGCAGATTATAAGATGAAGATTTGTGGGCCTGAAGTTTATTAGAGTGGGCCTCTTGGGTTCAAAATATGCGGAAAGAAATGATAAGATATAAGCAAAAGAGAAAGAATTTGTACCAACCCAAACCAACTGGATTTTCTGAAGCTGGGATGGACATCAGAGTTGCCACCATTATACCCCGTATGCTTATGGGTTATTGGATTCAGCTACCCCAGTAAAGGAAACTAAAGTTGTGCTAAGTGTTCTTTAGATGGAACAGGGATTTTGGGTTGAGTAATTTAAGTCTTGACAGTCCAATCTTTGTGCTTTTTAGATCCACTTTTTATGTTACAGATAATCTCTTCCTTTTCCTTTTATCTTAGAACTTATAAGAAGAAAGCTGATGAGTAATTGACCCTTGGTAGAGATGGTCTCAAGATCACACTGATATTTAGTTTCTTTGCCTTTTACATTCTAGAGTCTCTCTCTCTGTTCAGTTGGTCTAGCTGACTGGTTTGGTGCTTTGCAATTATCCTATCCAGTAGGATCATCATTGGTTCTAACAGTGAAGGAATGTCAGAGCCCATGAAATTAGCTTCATAGAATTTTCTAATAATGAATGGGGGAAAAATCAAACATCAAAGAAACAGCTACTTGAACCCCCTCTCTCAAGTTCTAATTTCCCCTTGCATTCTGCTGCTCTCTTCTCCACATCCTCCTCTCTCCTCA
This sequence comes from Uropsilus gracilis, assembly GCA_004024945.1. Lineage (NCBI taxonomy): Eukaryota > Metazoa > Chordata > Mammalia > Eulipotyphla > Talpidae > Uropsilus > Uropsilus gracilis. The sequence continues at coordinate 208,966 of PVHY01000490.1, read as the reverse complement.
CCTCCCCACAGAGTGACCACCCTTTTATCCTCTTGTCCTAGACCAAGGTGAGCCCACACACACATGTGCACACCCACAGGGATGTGCAAGTACAATCATAGAGAGGGCACAACATAACACAACAATAGGTGCTGCTCATAGAGCTTAATGACTGAAAAAGCCTGACCAATTCATTTACCTTAACGGGATGACCCAGATTCTTACTCTTGTGGAATCCATGCTCCTTGTCATGGTACCTTTATTTAATTGAAAATATTACATTGGCTCATTTATCATAAAAATTGGGAGAGGGAATTCATTTCTGTTCTTCGAAGGTTTTTTTGTTTGTTTTTTAACCTGAGGTTTTATTTTTAATACTAATCAACTTGACTAAAAAACATGTCATAGTCAAATCTTTTTAGCAATACAGTCTGTAATAATAGTTTTACATTTATTTTTAAAAAGTAAGCACACCTATCTCTGCCATCTCCAATACAGTATCACCTATTACTGACATCTCGTGTTAGAAAGTAGGTGATGAACTGATACTGACAAATTGTTTCTAATTAAAACTCCATTTTCCCCTCGCTCATGGGAAAGAGAATTCTAAGAGTACCCAAGGGAGTCATCTGGGTGTCCCATTCCTTTTTACTTCCATAGTGTGGAAGCAGTTCCATTTCCTTTAGGGGATCCTTCTTAAAATAGACATTCTTCTGGGATACTTGTCTTTTGTCAGGAGGAACCTGATCATCCCAGGTGAAGACTTAGCTTAATCTTCAACTGGCTTCTTGCTGTGTTCCTCCACTCCCATCCCCACAAAACCCATTTTCTTTGGGTACTGACCCTTCTTTCCTTCTTTCTTTTTTAAATGATACTCATTTTTATGCGGGGGAAAGTTGGCTTACAGCACTGCTTGTGATTTAGGGGTAGAGGCTCACACCAGGACAACTTTTCATGATGAATTCTATAAATAGATATACGATCTCCTAAAATCTTGCTTTATTAATACTGGCTTTTTTCACCTAAGTGGAGGCAAGATGGAATTTTTGTTCTGTTTAATATAAATTAGTGGCTTGCTTATTCTGGAACATAGAAACATTAATTATGTCATCAATGTTCATAAAACCCTATTGTTATTTTAAGTAAAAAAATAACAAAATGATAAAAATTATAGCAGTATTATTAATATAATAATAAGTGTAGGACATTTTATGCATTCCTGGATTTTTATTATTAACCTAAAAAAAGTGTATCTCAGACAGTGAGATATCCTCTGATAAAGACTGGGGAGGGAGATGAAGGATGAAACCATAGCAAGTTGCTCTTTTCTTCTGATGAACACACTGAGGAAGAAAGTGCTAAAATACAAAAGGCTGAGCCAAAAAATCAAGGCAGCCAGCTGTGGTGGTGCCTACCAACCTGTTATCTGATTAGAAAGCCCCATCTAATCAGGTTTGTGTTACACACATCTACTGTGTGACTTCCCGAGGGACTAGTTCTCTTTATCTGCTTAGTTCATCTGATTGCTGAAGAATTTGTTTTAAATAATTTTAAAAGTGAGTAAAAACCATGTTTTCAGAAAGTTCAAAGTCATTTGTCTGAGACAAACCAGTCTAAGACACTATAATATCCTATTTTTTCCCAGAGCTATCTCAGAATTTAAAGAGTGACAAGAGTGTGGGATATGTTGCAAGGTACACAGAAATTAATCAGTTGCTTTGTTGAAATATCAACATTACCCATTATGGAACCAATAATTACTGTTATAACATTAAGTACATTGAGTAATTAAGTCATTTAGAAAGACAAAGTCAATTGAGACTTTCTGGTACTTATGACTAATCCATTGTAAACAAATGTCAATCTTGAAAACTCTGTTCCAGAGTAAGTGTGAATACACTGGGGACAGAAAAGAAACTCAGATGAAAAGTAAAATCGATTTTATATCAGCATTTTCAATCAATCAATCAATCAATCAATCAATCAATCAAGTCACCTTTTCCTGTGTGTATGCTTAGATTTCTTCTACAAATAACAGAATGTGCCATTTCTTATACCTCAAGAGGTTGGGCTCTTTAGAAAATATTTGTAATCATAACTCCTAAGTTTCATGCTTAGTTTTTTCTTTCTATCATCCCCTGTGTGTTTAACATGAGCAGGAAAATCTGTGCAACAAACTGAGCAAGTGAAAACTCAAGAAGACTCAAGTAAAGACTCTTCAGTGTTGAAGAACCCTGGCAAGTCTCCTGTACCCCATGCTGATTTTGGTGTCCCATCTCTTCTTTGTTCTAAATCCCCATTCTAGTTTCTTCTTTTTTTGCACACCCTGTGAATTTCCAGCATTGACTTTGTGTGACAGCAGCTCCTTTGGCAGCTTGTACAACAAGCTCTCTTGAGTTGTCTTGTGCTGAGCAACTCATCTTTCTTTCTGCTCTACTCTTCCACTGGCTGGTCTTGCTATTTTCGAGACCCAACTTCCCAATCATTTTCCTTTTCTTTTTTTCTTTTAAGAGACTAAGTCTCACTATGTTGCCCAGGGTGGCCTTGAACCCACGGACGCAAGTGATCCTAGTCTTACCTCCCAGGTAATTGGGATTACAGGCACATGCCACCATACCCAGCTTTAATCCTTTTCTTTTTAAAGAGGGACCTTGATACAGTCATTCACTCCAAAACACTGAATAAACTCCTCCTCAAGTTTCACTTTGAGGTCTGTTTGCGCTGGGATTCTTCTTCATCACTCAATTTACCTTTTCAGGACTGTTTTATTTCCACACCCTCTGAATCTTGAAGTTAAGGTTTTCTGTTCAGAATGCTCTCTTATGCAATACTTGAAGTTTCTCTGTTAGGGTCCACAATCCCTGAAAGACCAACCAGAGACTCAGAAACATATGGGCAAACTTTATTTTGCAATACTAGCTGGCTAAGGCTACCTCCTAGAGAGAGAGTGACCCCCTTCTGTCTTTTTGCCCTTTTCTTATACCCTCCTCCTTTACTGTGGGAATCCATTCCCCTCCAGGGTCTCTGACTTTGGGCCATCAGTTTTTGCAAAAAGGGCCACAGGTGGTCTGATCACAGGGCATCCTGTTTTTCTCAATCTATTTTTGAATAACCTTGGGGAGGTGGAGGCAGCTTATGCTATAGGTACCTGCCTGGTGGCTTAAGATAAAGCAAAGCCTAAGATAAAATAATGGGTGCCTACCTGCCTGGAGTCCAGCCCCTTACTCAAGCAGTAACCTTTACTTTTAGAGCTTGTCAAACCTTCACAATGTATTCCACATTTTAAGGGAAATCCAGAAGGATATTCTTCATAAGCATTTATGTTGATCTCCACTTTAGTTTTTGATTCATCTGTAGGGAATACTGAAATATCTGTTTTTCTAATGCCTTCTTATCTTCCTGTGAGTTGTTAAGCCCAGGTTCTTTCAAGTGGTTTCATTTTTATAATTCAACTCAGTATCACTCTCATTTAGGCAAGGAGGTAGCAACTCACTTCATACACCTTCTTTCATCTGGAGGTTGTTGCCTGGCAGTCATCTTATCCTGGCACCAGTGCTTATAACATCCCCCCCCCCCCCCGAGAAGGTATAACTTCCCAGATGTGTTGATTGTATTGATGGTAATCAAAGCTATTATTACTCCCACTTCTTGCTTCCCAGTTTCATATGTTTTATGAAACATATGAAACAGTTGGGTACATAACACCATGAAATGGCTATTTATTTACATAAATAAATAGATAAATAAATAGATGTATACATGTGTATGTTAATAAGGGAGGCTGGTCCTTCATTTTTGCTAAGTAATGATACCATGTTCATACCTCAACTATGTCTTCATAAGTCTTTCAATTACTCTATGGCCAGAAGCTCCTGCATGTTGTAGTTTGTGACAGGACCACAGAGCTTACAGTCACTTATCCATTCTTGCAACTCCTTTTCTGTGAAATGAGTCACTTGTTTTAATGGGATGTTTTATAAGCTGCCATGTGCATTACTCTCCAAATTTAGTATAGAGGCCATGAAGGCAAAAAGGCAATTCAATCCAGAAATATGAAGCAATCACCATCTAAATGAGTCATTGCCCTTTGCAGCAAAAAATATATCCACTATGGTCAACTTCTATGCAGTACCTGATTACATCAAAGTACAATGCCATACCATAGGAAGAGGTGGTCTCTTGCTGATCATTTGGACTATGACAGTACCAGTGACTGGACCAATACTGGGCAGTGGAGGCATATGGTAAACCTATGAGTGAATGCCAGTCCTGCCACTATTCAAACTGAATTGTTTGAGCACTGGCATGTGATGACAGAGACTGGCATGTATGAATATATTCACCAAATTATTATTTCCTGTTTACTTGGTATTTTAGTAGTGGTTTTGAGGTGGAAGCTTCTCATGGTCATTAACATGAAATAAGAACACTTTTGCATATCTTTCTCATAAATCCATATACAGTTCTCTAAACCATACCACCATAATCCTTCCTTATCATCTTCCTTGACCAACTGGCTAGATCATTTGTTTTTCTTTCAATATTTATATAGTTTCATCTGAAGAAGTGAAAGGGAGAAAGGAAAGGAAGAAGGAAAGGAGAGTTAGTGAAAGGTTGAAATGTTGGATAGCTGTTGGATAGATGAAAACACTTGAGCAATCACATACAGTGGCAGTGTATATCATCATTAACATTGCATATCATCATTAACATTGCTGATGCACTGGTAAACTAGGCAAAAGCTTGATTTTAATGTAGTGGATATATACGTTTGATAAGGAACTACTTGCTATAGATTTGCAATTTTCAAAGACAGCTGGTTTGTACTTTGATTAGCATATCTGACTAACAGGTCCTCCCCTGCTGAGTCCTGTCTGAGGGGAAAAGAGAGAAATATAGGTTGAGAACAAAGAACAGGATTCAGTCATTTTTGGAGGTTGGATGGAGGCCTGGCCATGATGACTGAGGTGACCTGGGCCCTTTGGCCTGGACTGGTAGATGCATGACTTTTAGTGAGCATAAGCTGAATGTGTCTGCTGAAAGCTAAACAGTTTTGATATTTGGAACTCCAGTGTTGGAGTTTTGCAGTATCTGGTTGGTTTAGATGTTTAGTAAAGAGGTCGTAAGTTAGACCTGAGAAGAAAATGAACTCTTCTGATTCCTATCTTTTGGAGTTTCTTTATACTGTCTAAAGTGACGAGGACACAGCAAGGAGAAGAGACATCACGACTTTGACCACCTGCTTGGAAAAGATGGAAAACACCAAGAAGAAGGAAGAATGTTCTATGTTTGGAACACATGCTGATGAACTCTGAAGGACTAGACAAGTGGTGAGGCTAACAGGACTAAAAGACAAGGTTTTGGACAATGTTGGGGTAACTGTTTTTTTTTTTTTAATGTTATCTTGTTACACATATTTAGAAAATCACTTTGATAGAAATAAATAGTTCTTTTCACTTTAAGAATCTGTTTTGGCTTTGAAAATGATGATAAGGGGGCTACAGGAGATAAGGACCCACAAGTTTGGATGTTCTTAGGCTGCAGGAGCTGCAGAAGATACATGGAGCCAAGCTGAAAGATTTAAAATGCAGTTTTAATTTTTTTCTCTCCTGCAGCCTGGGACTGGAAGCTGAGAGAAACTGGCAGCTTGCATTGCATAACAAAAAATAGGGAGTCTATGAAAGACTCAAGGTGCTGTAGCTTTGAATCTGCTTGTTAGGGAAAAGCTGGGAAAAGAGGATTTTTGATTTTTAAAAGTTAAAGAGTCTCTCTCACTGAATATCAGCAGATAATGCATCTTCCCATTTATTTAAGCCTCTAAAGACCCTAAAGACAAATATCTTTTTTTATATTTGGAATATTCATCAGGAAAAATAATGCTGATATTTAATTTCTTCAAACATGAGTTGTTTGACACATCCATAAACCATCTTCTCTGAAATTTTCAGAAAATTAATAACAGAAGATAAATCACTTTTAGAATGAGGTAATTCCAAATAAATTTACATGAATTAAAGAAAGAATGTTTCCTCCTTTATAAAACTGTAAGGCAGGGAGTAGAAGGACAAAGAGGAGATGAAGGAGGAGACAGAAAGAGTGTCCAGGGATTGTGCAAGACTGCTGTTGTGTTAGATAAATTTCATCCTTCCTTTTCAGTTCACATTTTAAAGGAAACAAGAGGCAGAGAATTGCCATTTCTTTCCAAGGTCCAAATATTTTGAGAAATTTGGAGTTTTCTCCATCATATTTTCCCAGAATTTTCAGTCTTTTTTCCTCTTTCATCAATCCCAACTTCAGCTCTTAAATCAAAATGTTCACCCATGTGAAAAAAAACCAAACACTCTATTCAGAAGGAATAAAGCTTATTATCCTTTCTGTCACTTATTACTCACATTCTTAAAAAATTTTGGTGGAAAATCTCACAAAATGTTGGGCTCTAGGCATATGTTCATAAACAACACAACATGTCTGTGTCCAAATACAGCAACACGCCCTGCTTGTAACTATGAGAAGTAAAGGGGATTATGGAAGCAACAAGGACACTTGCCCCAGGCTGGTGGGAGTAAAGAGATGGAGCAATGGCTTGACATTTAAGCAAAGCTGAAGAATATGTTTAGGAGTAAAACCAGATTACCGTGCTTGCCATGTGGGTGAAAGGGAAGGGGGGAGAGAGTTGGAACTACAGCAAGCAGATAATAAAGGTTCTCAAGTATATCTCAAGTAGGAAGCCACTGATGGAATCTAAATATTTTTTCTTCCTTCCTTTGCACTCCTTCCTTCTCTCTCTCCTTTCCTGACTTTCTTCCTGCTGCTTCTCTTTCTTCCTTAATTTTTTTTGAAAGGAAGCTTAATTGTCTCATTGGAAATACATAGGTGCTAGAGCTGTTTTGAAGGTGACTCAATGAAAGTTGGTCATGATGGATATTGGGATAAGAGGCAAGCATGAAGGGTAGGTCCTGGTTCCTCACTGTATCTCTCAGAAGATGGTGGTTTTAATGACTGAACTTAAGGATAACCTAAAGAAGCAAACCACAAAAAAAGGAACTAAATACCATTATAATGTGTCTACAAAAGGCTTTGAAAATTTAGCAATATCTTTTAGTCTTGGAAAGCTCCAGGCTTTGGGCCTGAACTTGTTCTTCATTATCTTCATTCACATCCATCTAATCTTGCCCCTGACTTTAAAAACAACTATAAGACTCTTCAATTTATACCTCTAACTGTTATCCTTCTGGTGTGCTCCAGATTCACATATTCAGTATTTTAATCAATTCACCCTTTGAGATCTAATATATATCTTATACTTATGTACATAGCTGAATAAATATCTTATCCCATGACCCCCTGCTCCATGAAATTTGTACCATTTCTAGCCATCCCTTTCCTAAGGACAGAAATCTTTCTTCCACATCCAACATTCAGTTCTTCCTAAAACTTGTCTCTACCTCAGGAAATATTCAGGTTCTTTTTCCCCCCACCTCAATGTTTTCACCCTGGTCTGAATCGTCATTTTATTTCCCCATGTTTTCTGAAAGTTTTCTACCATTTTCAAAGCTTCTCTTTGCCTTCATCCTATATCCTCAACAGTACTCTTCCTCTTCTGAGACTTCCAGTCAAATGTCACCCACCAAGTGAATTTTGAATTCAATTTTTTTCACATTTATCATCACCAAATGAGTCAAATAATTTACCTATTCATGATACTTTCAGTATATTGTCTCTCTCTTCTCCTGATAAAATCTAAACTACAAAAAAGCAGGAATCTTTGTGTGTCATTTTTTGATGCATTGAAAGATCCCCAGCTTTGAATAACTTCTTTCTACTTATCGAGTTACACACCCCATTGTATACATTGCTGTCCACAAATACTATAAAAGAACAGGGATTTTTCAAACTATTGTGCAATCAGAGGCAGTTTATTGAGCTGCATTATAACTGCAGTGCTTTGGAATATACTTGTCAAAAATTTGAATTTCTAAAATTAAAAAATACATATTAGTGATAAAATGTGAAAAAAAATTTTATAGTGAAAAAAATACTCCAGAAATTTAATTGACTGTATCTATGAGTAGAGAGAAAAGTTTTCCAAGATTTTCAGGGACTAGTATATCACAAATTTCTACTTAGAAGTCTACAACATAGTCAGTAGCTAGATAACCCCTGTCCCTTTCTACCCAAGGCAACCAGGTGAACACTTCCATGTTGTTCCAGCTGTTTGATGAGGTCACTGGGATCCTTCTGATGGTGGCTTCTTCCTTTCTCTTCTTCCCAGCAACCACATTCTTTTCCATTGCTGTTCTCCCAAAGACCCAGAGAACACATGTGACCAGACATGCTGGAGCAAGCGTGAGGAAGGAGATGAACCTTTAAGTTTTCTTCTTTACCCACCTCAAACATGGCCAGAGGTTTCCAGTAGGTGGTCTTCCCACTCAGGGAGGAGCAAAAGCTCCAGGTGGTCATGGGCAGCCACATTTATTCTGACCAGACATTTTTGCCTGCTCAGAGTGAATGAGAATAGGGGTACCCAGAGTTATATCCAAATAAGGCACTGCCAAGTCTCCTAACATTGCTGCAGCATCTGTGAAATGTTATTGGCTAATTAGAAACATGACGGAGGTACAAAGACCTTGGGACCACATGTTTGTGCCTTAAGGAGTAACAGGTCTGGGAGAGGTTTTATGGTAATTTCCTTCCCCACAGCATGTGGAGGGAAGTGCGCAAAGGACACACCTGCATTTCCAGGATAGTACATATGGTTCTCATGGTCTCTGAGCAATGAGAGGTAAGTGGTCTCCTTAAAATAAGGCCACATTTGGGTGGGCAAGAAGTCTTTTCTCTCATTCCATCTTGGGTACAGAAAAAGGCAACACCCCTCTCTTCCCATTGACTGGTCCCTTCAACACCAAGGAAGCCATCTATACATCTCACTCCTGGCTTCTGTGGTAAAGTATACCAGGGTGTGGGGAGACCTGCTGCTTGTCCAGGCCATAGTAGAACCAGGAATCATCAAGGCAGGTAGGACAAGCTTCCATTTTGGGGTTGCAACTCCAGTCAGAACATGGGAAGGTTGTACCACATCAATATATACACTGCTCAGGAAGAAAGAAGAAAAAGGAAAACTTGAGTACTCTGTGCAATTGCCTGAGATGGAGCCTATGAAGCAATCAATTTTAGAACTGTTTTTGAATTCAGTCAACTGCTTAACTGGCTGGAGTGGTATCTTGGAGCACAGGGTGGGGGCCTTCTTTTCATTCCTTTTCTCATAAACATTTCTTATCCATAGGTAATTTGTTAAGATGCAAGGTATACTTTCAATCTTATAGTTTTATTTTAAAAGAACAAGTCTATTCAGGTGTTATTTATTTACACATTTTATTGAAATCTTTTCAGTGTGAAAGGGGCTCTTTGAATATTCTCTCAGAGAAAATTCAGAGTGAGTTTTTCTTTACACTGTCTTTAAGACATGATTTCTCGAAGGGGAACATTGGAGGACTCCGGGGTTCTAGCACCCATCCCACGCTCCTTGTTTGAGGGTGATCTGCAAGGCAGGGTGTTAAATGCATGCAAGCACACGCATGCACACCCACATGCACACACATATGGGGTGGTTTAAGGATAATTCAGCCTTTTAGTATCTAAGCCACTTTTGAATTGAAAGCATATGGTTCAGGCCTGATTTTTAAAGAATAGTCAATTTGTATGCTTGCTGCACACAAAACTGGTTTGACTTAACTTGACTTCTGGCTGAAAACTTTTCTCAGTTGCTCCCATCAATGGAAAACAGGTTAAGAGACAAATTTCAAATGAACACTTGAAGCCTTTTCTTAAAACAAGGAAACAGAAGGGAATCCTCTGCTGGGGCTGGTTGCAAGGCACACTGTCATCAATGCTGGCCTTATTCTTCTGCTCTCATCCCATGTATTTAACTAGTGCTGAAAATCTGTGGGGTAGTAAAAATGGAATTGAGAGCACTGATCCCCACTCCATGAAAATTCAGGGACACATAATTTACTGGGGCACAATTATATTTTTTGAACATAAATTATCTATGTGTCTTTATTTAGATTAAATGGGCCTTCCAAAATTTTCCACATCATTATTGAATTGCCATTTCATACACTTAACCTAAAATTTCCATTTTGTCAGTTTCACTCATGTTACCCACAGCTTCAAAAGACTAAAATCATTCTTACAGTAACTATATATTATTTTTCAATACTAGGCCAAGGATAAATGTAGTTACACTGATTTCTCATAAATGAACCTCCAACCCCTGATTTAAAATGAGAAAAATGGTGTTCACCATAATTTTCAATCTGAGGTCCATTTAATTGACTTTAAAGAAATGCTGCCAGCTCATTTGCAAAAAAGAAAGAAAAAAAAAGCAATAAAAATTTTTTAAACTTTCTCTTATTTCTAATACCCTATATGAAGCTTTTCCATGAAATAATCTCTCCTACTTTGTCAGTTTCATCATCTTCCTCCACTCATGGCTGTTTCTCTAGGAAAGTAAAAGCCACTGACATCCTTTCATTCTCCCTCTGAGTGCCTTATCAGGTCGGTTCCAGATTGTTGGAGTGTAAACTGTGGTTCCAAACACTGATGTTTAGATTCTTTTAACAGCAACTCTGCTCCCCTGAGGCTACGTTTAGAGAACGAGTATCATATGCTTGTCAGTCAGACATAACCACCCACCATCATCCCCTGTGCTGGGCCTTTTTTTTTCAGATCGACTGCTCTCCCCTCCTCTGGTACCTGGAAGATGACCTCCACATGTGCATCAAAGTCTCTCTTGCCACCTGGCTTCTGGTGGGAAATGCTGGCAGGAGATCAGAGTGAGGGAGGGCTCCAGGAGGTTGTGCATCCTTGCCCCACCACCACTAGGACGTCACTACAGTTGCTGGAATTTTTTCTCTTCTTATTTGTTTTCTGAAGGTCATGACCTCTGCCCAGGCTTCTCAGTGAGGATCTGATCACTTTTTCCTTTTATCGCTCCTTGCATCCTTGCACTCATATGGCAATGTTCTACCTGGGCGTTTCAGACCTTTTTGTGTTTTCTAGCCCCACCAATTACTTTATAGAAATTGTTTTACTAGCACAGGCTAGCATTGATGTGTTACCTCTGCTACCTTCACATTAGGACAGTTCCTTTCTCTATTCTCATGTCTTCAGAATGTAGAGTGAAGGACATACCATGTATCAGAAACAAAGTTTGTTAATTATTTAATGATGCACATTGAGATTGTCTACCCCCTTGTGGGTAGGGGGCAAAGGAAAGACCAACTATATAGCATTTCCTATACCCTACTAAGGACTCCTGGGCTAATCATTCCCCCCCCCCTTTCGCTATTGCCAAATTTTCTTTATAGCCCTAGGTGTTGGCAATAAAGCTTAGTTATTTGTTTCTATTAACATTGTTTATGGGAGATTAGAAGATCAATTATCAATTTAAGATTGAGACACATAACTGAATTTGAAGTTACAAATTTGAACTAGTAGAGCTGTTCTCAGTGACATAAGAAGATATATGAGGGGGAACCTCAAGTTTCTACTTTGAAAGGGGATGGTTCAGAGACCAATTGCTTCAATGTGAACTGCAGATGGAAGCAAAGTGGAAGTGGAAGCAAGAAACCCAAAATTGATATTGATGTTTCAAAATCAGATCATCTGTGTTGCAGTCCCACTCTTAACAGCTCTGCTATTTTAAGCAAATTACATTTAGAGAAAGATTGGAGGGTAAGACCCTCTGTGCTGTGTTCTGCTAGAAATCGCTTCACTCAAATGCTGGAGTCTTAATCATTGAATTCCCTAATCCACAGCATAGCTACTAAAGCATATATTTTGATTGCTGAAATTAAAATATTTAAATAAATAATAGACCTCTTGATTTAGTCTATTTTCTCACATTTCACTTTAGCAAATTCCTGAAAGCCCCAGCATTATTTATCAGGTCATTAACTTCCTTCATTAATGATGATTAAGTTTAACTGGATCCCTTGAGGGGAATTTCTGGCACCCTGTCACTGTTTGCTAACCCTCTTGTCGATATTGCTCATATAATCTATGAATGTATTTAGAACATGAATTCTTCTATTTTATACTAGCTTAGTACCCATGAATCAAAATCTGCAAACCACAGAATAGAAAACTATAGCTGGCTGGTTTACTGGCTAGTAGTGATTATATTTACTTATATTTACTCTTGATAAATATACTTGAGTCACTAAGTTAGCCAGTGAGTTAAATAGGGATATAATTCTTAATATACAAATAAATGAGTAAGTATAGTAAGAACTAATGGTCAGTTCAAAAATACTTCCTGACATTTCTTACTCAGATAAAAAGAGTCTTTACAATTTACCTTATAAGTACAGCTTATCATGAAAGCAAGATTCTTTCTCACTCAGTAACAGAATGTCACAAATGGAGAATGATCAGTCCTGGTCCTAAGTCCCAAGCACTTCTGCTTGGGTTTCTTGATAATTGCAACTAATTTAGTGAGACCAAGACCAAATCCATTATTTACAACGTAACTGCTCCTCAATTTCTTTAATCGTTATTGAAATCTCTGTTTTTTCTATTCATCCAAGAGAGGTGATCCTTCTCATATCCCTAAATTCCATCATATATCTAATCCATTACAGATTCTTGCATTCTAATCAATGAAAATTTCCTCAAAAATAGCTGCCATATTGTTGCAGACCAAAGCTCCGACATGAAAGACTGTGTCATTTTTTAAGACAATGAGCAAGAATACCAATTTTCAAGAACAGAATCCCAGAACCTTTTAAAAATAAATAACCAGCTGCCAGCATAGTCATATGACTGTGACATATTGATAAAATAATATTCAATTAATATGTATTAGGGTTTTATATCTCCTTATATATTTATTGCAAATAATTACATTTTTGACAATGGTTTTCTTAATCCACTGTGCAACTTCATTTTACTTCTTTCAGTTCTTTTATGAAGTGGGTTCACTTAACAGTCCATACCGCTTGGTGAAGTGTAGGAAGAGGAAATAAGAGGAGAAAGTGTGGTTTTAATAATCATTGACTTGTGGTGCAGTGCAGCTAAATAGCAAGTATATCCTGCCATTACCCTGATGCCCTCTGCCTGGGGAAAACTTGAAAGTGGTAGAGGATGAAGTTGAACATGATTCTTATGTACCTATGTAAACTAATCACGTATCATCCCTTTATTCATTATTTTAACTTAGTCCTATCATATTGATATTCTGTTTAATACCAGGAAAGAGGAATTATAGGAGAAAAATAGTTTTGAATCTTTTTTAAAAGGAAAACTCACTGGACAAGACCTTCATTACCTTGCAAATCTTTAACTAAAATAAATTTCTGGTTTCCAGTCCATGAATTGACATTTTTTAGACTTGATACTTTGTAATTCCAGGACCTATGCTTGAGCATCTAAAGTTCAAGTTCTGATATCTGCTTGCTAAAGACCTCCATAGTGACCATCAACCCTACTTATTCAAGTTTATTGTCCATTACTTTCTCCCATACATATGTCAATCAATCTTGTAAATACACTTCTTTTGCAAAACACATATCGCTAATGTTTGATTGCAAAATCAAACATTGCCTTACCTGCCTTCCCTTCTTTGCTTCACATATTTAAATTCTTCTGGTCCTCTGGTGAGAACTTCCTTCCCATAACAGTCTGCCGACACCTCCTGCCTTCATTCTTCTCGGGCTTCCCTGAGAAGACTTGGTTTCTCACAGACTGTACCATGTGATTTAGCACCTCATTTAACTTCTTTACAGTGTTCCAGAATTAATGCATGTGTGCTAGGCTTGCTTCCTCAAGTAGGCCGTCATCTGGGACTGTGGGGAAAGTTATTTGTTTATCTATGTGTGAGATTAAATTTGTTTTAACATATGTTGTGCATAAAAATAACTGGTCTTTTCAAATGATGCTAAGTGCTTAAATCATCTACCAAGTACTAAACCTGAAGATTTGCAAAGCTGAGATCATCGGAAGCTGGTCAGAAAAGGCATAGGGTACATGTAACTGTGCCAGGATTTGGAGGGAGGTAGTCACAGGTAACAGTAAGAAGCTCAGAGCAGGAGAATCTGCTTCAGGAAGAGAAAGCATCACTTTGAGTAATAGCATCCGTCTAGGAGGAAGGAATTTTACATTTTTCTAGAAAGATACAACTTACTATTTTGAAAACCAAGAAGTAAACCAAATTGGTGGCTAGAAGGATTTTGAACTCAAGTAATAAGAAATTATAATATTCACTATGATTTTAATCTTTTAGAACAGATTTGTTTTATTAAAGGTGCTATAATGGCCAGTAGGAGAGATGAACTTTGTCCAAATGAAGCAATTGTATACCTTACAAAAACTTGTATGTAGCAAATTCTGTGTGAGGTGTGCATGTGTACGTGTGTTTGTGTGTGTGTGTGTGTGTGTGTGTGTTGAGATGAGGGACCTGGGGGTGAAAACCTAGCAGTGGGAAATCAGAAGAGAAAAAATCAGGGAGGCAGAAATTACAGGGAGGTTCTGAGAAAGTGTGTCAGGTAGAAAGCAGCTTGAGCTAGAAGTTGGTAGGACGTAACAAGTGCTTATATGTGCCAGAAAGATTAACAAGCAAGACCTATCTCAAAAGAATCTGGAGAAAGCAGGCAGAAGGGTCATTCCAGGAAAATTCAGATATAACAATCCAGACGAGTGTCTGCTTGCTCTCTTTGTAGAATACAAGATTGACTTTAATGTGGTAACTAGAAGAATATAATGGCCAATCAGTGGACAAAGGCCTTTGCAAAGCTGGGACCAGGAGCCAGGGTAAACCTGGCACTATGAAAATGAGCTGAAAAAGAAGCTGGAAAGTGACAAAGACAATTAGATACAACCATTTCATTTCATATCACCGCAGACATTCTCAGTGCTTGATATATTTCAAGATGACTAAAAACTGAACTTATATTCTATTTAAGATGCTTTTTCTTGCTACATTCTCCTTGGTTGGATATATCCCTAAAGGGGTTCCTATTTGTTTGCTACCAAAGCATCTGTCTCCCCTTTTGATGTATTCTCCTTCCTAGAAGATGACCTCGTTGACCCTGGAGGTCAGGGATGGACAAGATACAGCATTCAGAAGGAAAGTGAGCTGAGAACACCCTGACAGGACCTGATTGAGGCTCATATTCTGACCGAGGCAGAAGGTCCCTTTTCATGCTGTTTCTTAAAGCAGCTTCTCTGCACGACCAGGCTGCACACATGGCAGGTGTTCAGAAAGCACTTGGAGGGCTTGGATCGCTCCACACAAATGTTAAAGATGATCTCATTTGCAAAGTTTACTTGCAGGAGCACTGTTCACTGAATAAAAGATTTTTGCCTGAGTTGCAAGAATTTAAATGTTACCATTTTCTTTCAGGGGGTACACATTTTACTTTAAATCAGCATGCATTATTCATGACCTTGTCATTCTGTGGGACTGACCCTGGAATCACAGGCTGCATAACAGGGTCTTCTAGGAATAAGGGCCGGTCTGAAACTTCAAATAAGAGAAGATCTCAGACATCTCCATTTACTGCTCGTTGCTTGGGGAGACTTCACAGATTTCCATAAATTCATCTCCCAACTGGTGGAGGAGATAAATCTGCTGGCACAGCTCTGAGAGGAGAATGTATTCCATCCCTGAAAATACATGTTTAAATATTTAATAAAAGCATAAATTTGAAGAACTTGGAGCAGCTGTAGGGAGAGCAGCTGAATAGAAGGCAAAAACAATCTTCATTTGAGGAGATTAAGAAAGTGAAAGAAATGGCCATGGTATTATACAACTCTAGGGTAAACAAACACTCCAGGCAAAAATGAAAAAAGAAAAAGAAATACATTGAATTCTTGCCTCCTGCAAGGCAGTGAACATAGCACAGAATATTCTGGATGTTCAAATTTGAAGTAAAATCCTGCGCCAAAGGCAGTCTCTAGCCTCGCTTGTAAATCAGTCAGGCTGCTCCGAAGACAGATGGTTCAGTATATAACACTTACGTAACCACAACCTGAGCTGGGCCGAACCTGCCAGAAGCAAAAGAACAAGGATGCCTCTGAGAGAAGATAAATTGTGCTCTCTTGAAAACCCACTGAAACTGCTCTCCCTGGCAACATTGGGTACAGTAGGGGGCATCAGAGCCTTCCAACACACAGGCAACCAGCTGTATAACCTTGGCAATGCAGCCAGTGGACCCAGCCAGGCGGTTGTGTGTCATTAACTTCAGCTCCAAACCCCAGGGTGGCTCCCAGGTCCCCTGGGGTGTGTCCAGGCATGGTGGGAGTGCCTCCTGAAGGCGTAGAGACACAGGCATTTCAGACGCAGGCATTCCAGGGCCCCGGGTGGGGGAATGTTAGTCAGGTTTCCTGGGGACAGTCAGTACCAGACTCATACATTCCCAGTTTATAAATAAATGATCCGGGAGTGACACAGAGGGTCACTGCTGCCCAGGCAAACGGCAGCAATGATGTTTCTGTTTCCAAGAAAGTTAGAATGAAATAACAGAGCCCCGAGAGGCTGTGGACCGTCAGAGCCAGGCAACATCTGTGAAAGTCAGGAACAGCGAGGTGGATTAGCCTCAATCATCTCTCAGCAGAGCGAGTGTCCTCGGACAATCCATGGGCTCTCCTGCCTTCACTGCGATCAGCTTTGTTGATACCACCCGCAAGTTCAACATCTACTCAGTAAAAGAAAATAGGAGCCAGGGTTGCAGCTTAAGTGGATATTTAAGGATATATTTAAGGATATTAAATGTGGCATTTAAGGAAATTGGACACATCTAAAATGAGGCAAAATAATATTCTAAGATAAATGGAAAAGTCTCAAACACCTTTTCCCCACTGCATAAAGAGAAGCCAAACTCTCTGCATTCATTTCTGTTCTCTGAACTGCCTTTCAGCACCAGATTTCAGGCCTGAATCTAAGACTTTCTAATAACCTAATACTTTCTAATAATCTAATACTTTCTAATAATCTAAAAATTAATTGAATAATTTGATGGCATTCTCCATTATGCTTTATAGCTGGGGTGGGAGCCTACCCATCATCTATAGAGATGCTTTTCTAGGACACACTTTCCAAGTTCTCCACAGCTGATTTGACAAAATGAACTTTGGGAAAGCAACGTTTGTAACTGGGGACAGCCTATCTAATCTGTCACCCCTAGTGATATAGCAAACAAAGTGCACTAAATAGAACAGAAGCAAGCTCCAAATGCCATATCCGACATGCTCCGTCATTTGAGAGTTTATTGGGTACTTAGGAGATGTTGTGGATTCAGCTGTAATATGATCCCAGCATTTGAGTGGCTCATGCTCTTATGAAGAAGCAATTACCATGTGATGCATGTAGGCTACAATGGAAGGAGAGCTGAAAACTTCTCAGCAGATATGTCTCCAGACTTCCAGCTTAAAGAACAAGTCCATTAGATTTCTCCAGAGGAAAATCTTGTATCATATTCTTTCTGAGAGTAGCATGTGAGTCTATTATTTTCTAACCTTTTAAATGATTGAAGTGCTGTTAACATCTGAAACCACCTGTAATAACACCACCTTGCTGCCTTCCCCCCTAGACTCCCTCTTCTGTCACCATGATCATTGGGCTCTTTGACTTGCTTTTTGAATCAAAATGGAATTCATCTCATGGGACATAACTGGTAGAAACCAAATTTCTGCATAATCTGAAACTAGTGAGTCCATGGTTCAAAGACAGCTGGTACTAACGAAACCTTGACCCATTTTGTGAACCAATTCCATTCTTCCCTCTAGTGTCTATGTGTCTTCACGGTCAACTGACCTGTAAGATCTAGAGGAACATGCAAACAATTTAACCTTTTATTGTATGTGTAAATACATTCAACAATTTAGGAGACACCTGAAATATTACACAAGCATAGAATTTTATCAGTAGGAACATGCTTAGCTCACCTGTATTGCTCCTTCAGATTAGCAGTGTATTGGCGCCAACGGGCCATAGGTGTGCTGAGAAATAGCTTTCTTGAACCTGAGTGTGGCCAGGTGGGACCTGGAGTTACCAAAGATCTCAGACCAAGAACATCATTATTCACTTGTTTATATGGCATCCAATTCTGTAATTTTCCCGTTTGGGCTGATTGGAGAATGAGGGGAAAGTGTCCGTTTGTTCATTGTTGTAAGCCTGGACCTCTCCCATGTGCAGGACCTGAATCAGAAGCAGGCTGACTCCTCACACCATGCTGCTCTCATGCACGGAGTTGATTGTGGCTGTTGTTACTCCAAACATGTGCAAATAGTCCTATAAACTATGTTTAGTGGCAATGATAGTGTTTGGTGCTGACAGTGAAATGTAGACTTCTTGCTCCTCACACACACACACTCACACACACACTTATCTTCAACAGAGGCATTGAATCAGCTGCAGTCCTCTCTGTACCCTGCCATTTCCCTCAGTTCCCTGCCCGCAACTTGTCCTTTTTTTTCCCACAGAAACAACTGTAAATAAATAAATAGATAAATAAAAGGTACTTCCTTCAGCAGACAACTTTGATTTGTTCTGAATTGAGAGCCCTCAAACAAAAGATGTGAAAACAGATAAAGGGCCAGGATTTATAGAAACTTAAAGCCAATGTGGTGTCAAAGCTCAGCTTTAATGATGCAAGAAAATCAGTTATCAAAATTCTCCCAGAAATGCTGATCAAGGAGCACTGTGACCCAGAGTGTGAAGACTTATTAGTGGAGGAGATGAAGCCTTGATGGCAACCTCCACTCTCTTCTTGTAACTAGGAATAGAGAACTGAACCCTCTGAGAGGTTGAACCCCAAAGATCACACCTCTTTCATGTCTCTATCATCATCTTCTTTCCTGCCTTGGAATTTTGCAGGCTGCAGAGTCCAGAGGTGGGGGGGGTGATGTACAGGTAGGCATTGCCTAGGGGCTGTTTTTCTGCCAATTTTTGTCACACGTGTCCTTCATTTCAGATAGAGGAGGGAGTTGCAACCAGCTAAGCAGCTTGGAACTGGTAGTTCTGTTGCTTAACATATTTGACACCATCAGACATGTCTCTGAAATGAGAGGTCACTGACTCAGGATGCAAGAAGTCATCACAACAGGCTTGCAGCCAGGAAGGTTGGCAGCTTGTTGCCTGGAGACAAATGTTATAACAACAAGTGAACTAATCTATGTGCTCCAGCACATAGAGAATGTAGAGATTTGTAGAGATTGACACAAACGTAGAATTTGTGTCAAACAATCTAAGCTGGTGAGAAAGATATTCTAGTTTTTTCAGGTAATAACAGAGGAATTTTCCTGGGTGGTCAAGGTTATAAGATGACATTGACACATAAAAGTAATTTCCCAGGAAGTGCCTATCACTGCTTGTTCTCAGTGACACTGGTGTTTTGAGACAGGATGGAAACAAAAATACTAAGTTGGGTGGCTTAAAGCTGTAGAAGACCCATTAGGCAAATCAAAGTTTTAAAAATAATGATTGATTTGTTGCACATGATTCTGTTAGAAATGTATATAGAATATAAGCATATGTAGAATATGTATCCATATTTATATCATATATATGCACAAATGTAATCTCTGTCTATACATATTTTATCATCCACATATATAAGGAATGATTTCACTAACAAAAGGAAAGGAATCATAGAAATGAGCACCATTATTTCTTTATATACAGAGGTGTGTGTGTGTGTACATGTGTGATGTATATTCATCCATAAGTGGTCCATTAACCATACAGTATAAAAGGGAATTTTCTTTTCATGCAATTAACTAATGAAAAACTGAATGCCCTAACTAAAAATCAAAACATAGTTTTTACTAAATATTTATAGATTGTTAAATAATCATAAAGTGAAAAGTCATGAGTAAAACCATCATAAATCATGGATTATCTCTATTCAGGAAAAGTTCATTTTTTTCCTGAAATGCTTTACACCCTAATGATAAAGACACATTGACCTTTGTCCAAGTATACAAAATAGTATATGGAAAATCTTCAGGCATTAGTCAGCAAACCAGTTGCTTTCTAATTATAATGTCTTATAATCCAGTTCTACATCCCTCTTATCCCATTTCATAGAAGAATAAATTCATTATAATCACAAAGCTTTCCTTCCATATGCCATTACCCTGACTCTTTTTTTTAATAGATATGTTTTACATCTTTGTATTCTCCAGGGATCACCCTTCCCTCCCTGACCACTCCCTCCCTTCTCCCCTCCCCACATCAGTTGTGTACTTTAGTTTGGTTGTTAGCTTGTTCTGACTTTTCCGCCTGACCTTTTGTTCATTTTTCTTATAACCCATATATTAGTGAGACCATTATGTTCCTGCCTTTTCCTTTCTGACTTGTTTCTGCTAATATGAAACATCTGTATTATCATAAATTCGTCAAATTTTCTCAATTATAATTGATGAGTAATATTCCATTGTGTATATGTGCCACATCTTTTTCATCCATTCATCTGTCTTGGGACATTTGCGTTACCCTGACTCTTTTTTTTTCAAGTTTTTTTTTAAAATTTATATGTAAATTTCACATCTTTGCAATCCCAGGGATTTACCCCCCCTCCTTTCCCTCTCCCCCCCTTTCCCTTCTGTCCATTGTTGTGTTCTTCAGTTTGGTGCTCAGCCTGTTTTGTCTTTTCCTCATGGCTTTTATTTACTTTTTTTCTTCATTATGTCCCATATATTAGTGAGACCATTTGTCTTCTGTCTTTCTCTTTTTGACTTGTTTCTGCTAGTATGATTCCTTCTAAGTACATCCATGTTGTCAAGAAGTTGTCTAATTTGTCATTCTTAATTGACGAGTAGTATTCCATTGTGTATAAATACCACATTTTTTTCAACCAGTCATCTGACTCTTGATAAAGAGCACCAAGGTAACATTTGTTTCAAGAGCTGCAGGAGGTACCTGACATTTTACTTGCAGATTCAGAGCCTCATGGCCTCTCCAGGTTCTGCTAAAACTCAGCATACTTGCAGGTGTTCACTCTTTAGGTACTGACCACTTCTTCCATGCCAGGTACAATCACCAACACTGAAAAACTGAGGACTTTCCTGAAATTACTAATCTGGTATCCTGATACTCAGATTTTTCACTTTCTTGTGTCTACTTCTATCCTCCAAAAGCATCACAGAGACTTTGCTGATCACCATGATTGAGTAGGGCAAACATCTTGAGGTTTTAATGTTTCCATGAGTCCTTGCAGCATAAATTTTTTGAATATTTTTTTTTTATGCATCTAGTGCAAGGAGAATACTAAAACATTGAAAGGACAGCAAACATAACAGCTAAGTTTTGATGATTAGGTGGAAAGCTCGGTGAAGAATTTCAGTAGGCATCTATAGAGGTGTTCCTCAGAATCAAAACTTACTGGAAGTACAACCCAAGATACCAGTCATGGGATACTTCTGAAATGCTCTGAAATTCCACATGGCTTTTGGACTCTCAGGGTTTGAATGGCTACAGAATTTCTAGTGACTCAAATCTACAGTAAGGAGCATTTTTCAGACTGAAGTCTTTTGGGCCGAATGTACAACCCCCAAACCCTTGTTTTTGCTCTTTAGGAATTGAGTAGCATCCTAAAGTTCCTGGATGTCATTTGTTTTCCTCAAAGGACTACTTCGAAGAATCCCTGAATTCTCCCAGTGACTCTTTAATCATGGTCAACCCTCTGGACACTGAGGGATCACTGTGTCCTGTTGTCCAGTATAACCACTCACCCAGAAGCGAGTGCTGGGAATCATGGAAACTAAGGAACCAGCACAGTTCACTGAAAGCATATATAGTGAGCAGGAGGCTGTCACCTTAGACAAAGAAGCATCCGTCACCTGCTCGCTCATCACCCTTTTCACTTTATGTTCACTTCAAGTACTGACCTTCTGTTCCCAATTTTAATACTGAAAGCTCTCTGACATGGTACATAATTTCTTCCATTTGTTGGATCAGTGTGTATCATATAAACCCACATATGCAACAGTGGGAAATGAACAGGAAAATGATGTCACAAAGCAAAGGAAATAAGACTGCTGCAAACCACAGGTCAATACAGAAGCAGCAGCTAATCATTTATGACCAGCATTAGCTGTGTCTCTCAGTGGAACAGATAAAATGTAGGAAAGACAGCATTCATTTCCTGTGAACTAACTTCCCTGAATTGGTGGCATTTCTTTGGAAAGAGGGGAGATTTTTTTTTTAATTTTAAAAAGGAGCAACAGTTTCTCTATTTTCTCAGATAATCTCTCTGCAGTCTTTTATAGAATCAGAGAGTATGTGTCTCATGTGGCTGTGGAGAATGCCCTGGGGAAATGCGGAAAGGTCTCTGATACAGGGAGTCACTGCTGCACAGATTTGCATTCTGTTCCCTGGAGCTGATGGAGAGTGCATGTGGCACAATAGGCGGTGACACCTCACAGCCATACACTGATCAACTTCTTATGGCCGAGCCAGGCTCCTTCTAAGTTCTGAGCAGTTTCCCACTTAGAACATCCATCAAAAGAATCTTTTGGAACCAAGAGGAAAGCACCAGAATAATGCTTTCCCATTACAAATATGCCCTCCTCCCCATGTGGCCTTAGTAGCCCTGAAATCTGTTACCATTGTAAACATTTTAATAGTAATCTTTTAAAAAAAAAAACTTATACTTGATGGCAGCAAGCACAGCATGTTGACACAGAAAGGACTGCTTGGTTCCTCATCAACAATTCGAATCACAAGGTAATTATGCCAATGAATCCCCAGGAGACTGGAGAACAACTCTCAGTGTCAAGCCAGCACTGAAGGATGGAGGGAGAAGGAGAATGCTGGGGCAGCCACAATGACAGTGGAAGAGTTCCCTAGGGGTTGGAGAACTAGTTTCTTGGAGGATTCAGTGCCCTCTTTTGGGGGGTGGTTTGGGGTGAGGGGAAGCCTGGGAACTACTGTGTCATCTCAGGTCCCTCTTGTTATCTTGCCTAGTCCAGATAATACTTCCGGATAATAAGTCTTGCTAATATTTCCCACCCATCCTGTCCATCCTTTTCCTTCTGCTCTGTGAGCTCTCTGCTCTGATTTGAGAGCAAATACCCAGGAAAAAAAAACTGCTCCTACTAGTCATAGATCTATCATGCAATTTCTCTATCCCCATATTAAATTCCCATGGCTTTCTCTGCCTGGAGGCCCTCCTCAAAAATCAGAACAATAAATGCAAAAGGTGCCTGCCATACATTGTCTATCATGAGAGGTGCTCCAGATTTCACTCTTGTTAGGGTACTAGGACAAAGATGGGGCTTGGTTAAGAGTGTGAGTGAAAGCCCATAACTGGAAGCAGGTGCCAGAGTTACAGGGTGTGGTTTTGCCACAAAATGATGGAGCAGCAGCAGGTCTGTTGTCCAATGGGCTGGAATCTTTGTTCTTAAAATTTTGTAGCTAAACAACCTTAGATCGATGGCTCAACAACTCTGTGCTTTGGTTTCTTTGTCAACAAAATGGGAATAAGAAACTCTGTCCTTTTAAATTGTTGCACAGATTTAATTAAATTACTGGAAAGTACTTTGTATAGCACCTGCTATATAATGAGTACTCAGCAGATAAGAAGCTCCTGAAAAACACTATCTTTAGTGCCTCAACAGAAAACACTAATGAAGACATGCTGTCATTTTTACTTCTACAGATATAAAATTCAAATATTTAATAAGTATAAAGAGCTTTCTAAGAGTCTAGCACTATCTAGTACTTTACATATGCGAGTCATTTAATCTTTACTACACAGACCTATTCTTACTCTCATCCTTATTTAAATAGAAAGGAACAGCTGAAAGAGAATTTAGGTAATTTGCCTAGGACCCAAAGAGAGGACACAGTGATTCCCAGGCACAAACCTGGGTAATTGAACTCTATAGGATCCATTCCTTGAGTTACTATGTCTTTACTGCCTCTGTATACACCTAGTAGTTCCAAATAAAAAAGACATATTGCTTTCAGATCACCAGTTATAGCTACCCATAGATTTCTCTGACCCTTAATTTTGTTTTTTTATTTATAAATTAATTTCTGTTCTGGCCTTCTTTATTCTTCTAACACAATCACACGAAAGTATATGCAAATGGTTCAGCATTTTAGGTGTCCCTAATGGACTTTGTTGACTTCAAACAGGTAGCTTTTGACTTCAGCTCCTTAGATAAGCTAATTGTAAAGATACCAAACTTAATTGTAGGAGCTTTGTCAGACAGGGACAGGAACCCTAAATAGGTATTCTTGCTCCCTCCAACTTTATTGCTCGACACCTTCTCCTTCATCCTCTTTGCTTTTTGAATAGATTTAGAAATTAAAAATGAGAAACTTGGGAAGAAAACATTTCTCAAGAACACACCCCCCCCAAAATCAATTCTTAAATTCTGAAAACTTGCCCCCAAGGTAAGGTGATTGCTGTTTTTAAAAACTCAGCACAACTTCAGCATCCAGTATAGCTCTTGCCTGGATTTCTGGTGGGTGGACCCTGTTATAGTCAACTGAAGTAATCACTGCTGTGAAGCAATTCAAATAAAAGTTGATTAAAAAGGAACTTCAGAGCTGACTTAGGATCTAGACCCATGGAGACAGGTCTTCAGATGTCTCCCAGTGCTGATATCTCTCTTCAGAGGTTTGGTTTTTGCTCTTACACTGTTGTGGGAAGCAGGATATGTGGAGAAAGGGTGTGTTAATCATTCTATAATGCTGGCACCTGGTTATTTTCTACCATTCTTGATTAAAGGTGGGGCTGGATAACAAATCGTATAACAAAAAATTCATCACCTTTGTGATCAGATCTCATTAATGGTGAGTAGAGGTGAGAATCCAGGTAACTGAATATTTTTATCCTAAAAAAAAAACCAAAAAAACTCCATAAACATTGATTCAAGCTGTGCCACTCAGACAGCAGTCAGTTAGGTCATCATAGTCCATCCTTGTTTTTCCTCCCAGCAACAGCAACGGAGTCCCAATGATAGAGGGGGAAGTGGTGGGAGTGAAGAGTCTTTAAGTTTTTCTGGCAGTCATTCACAGGACATACTCACAGCTGTAGGCTTTGTTTAGCTGATTTCAGGTCCGATTTCCAGTGCCCAAAGATTTTCTACCTTCTTTTCTTTGTCACTGCTAACCCTGTTGGGAGATAGAGTGCCTTAAGATGGCCACTGCAGTTTCTATTCATTTTCCATAGAGGATTCTGTGAACTAAAATCCACAGTTTGACTGATGGTTAGGAGGCTCTCCAGTTGACATGTTACATTTTTTCCCCTTGAATCAATTCCCATGGCAGATTTGTATTGTGTTATTTTAGCTAACCTAGAACTGTTTTCTAGGATCTCCAGCATTGCCTCCGCCACATGAGATAAATTGCATGCGATCAGGCAGGTAGAAATGAAGCAAGAGCAATCATTTATTTTTTATGTGTGGAAGGTCAGAGAAAACCATGAGGTATTATTTATGCTGAGACAGGTTTTCACTTCCCTGCTCAGTTACCTGCTTCATATATGACAGCAGCAGGTCCCAACCCCTCCAGCTCTGCCATATATTGTGTCTCTGACTGCTGAGCCACGTGCATGGTGAGCGTGACTACAGAAGTGCTGTACCTTCAAATCACCCCGTCTCAAAGCTGGTGACCTAGAGGTGGTAAAGGACCAGCAAGTCCAACACTCTTGAGGTTTCTAGTTTATTTTCACAAGTCCAAGTTTCTTCATATCTTTTCTCCTTCATGTCTGCCTTTTCTTCCTAGCTGTAAACTGCATGACCTGCAATTTCAGGCTCCAATATCCGAATCAGAAACAAAAACCTCCTTAGGTTATTTAACCAGCTCCAACAATTGTGCACGATCAAATTCCTGAGGAATAATAGCAATCTACCTAGATGTATAGTTAAATATAACTAATGCTTACAGACAGGCTACCCATACACATGTGCACGTATCTCCTTATGTTGCCACAACAAACTACCACAGACTTAAACAATAGATATTTCTTCTCTCACAGTTCTAGAGGCTGGCGATGATCCAAGATCTAGGTGCCGTTAGTCTTCCAGTGAGAATTCTTGCCCTGGCTGAGAGACAGCTACCTTCTCTCTGTGTCCTCGCATGACCTCTTCTGTATGAGGATGGAGAAAGAGGTTTTTTTTTTCATTTCTGTCTGAGCTCTCACCAGAAACACGTTTAATATTCATATTCCAATGGTCCAGTGTTTCCTAGCAAGGATCTCAAAACTCTTCCAGGCTCTGATTACCCACTTCCAGTGTCACTTCCACATCTTCAGGTATTTTTTGTTTGTTTTTAACAGAAACCCTCTTCTCCATAATAAAACCTATATGTGTATTCTCAGGTCACCATGAAAAAATATCACAGACTGGATGACTTAAGCAGTAGAAATTAATGTTTTGCCTTTCTGTCAAGAAGTTGAAAAAAAATCAGTGATGTCATTTAACCTTAATTACCCGCTTAAAAGGCCTGTCTCCAAATACAATCACATTAAGGGGTTAGGGTTTCAACATATGAGTTGGGGGAGGGGAGGGTAATAAGTAATTTAGCCCATATCTGGAGAAATAAATATTGAGGACTATATGGATATAGATGAGGATTATGATTCTGCTTTTCTGACCAACTCTAATTGATGCAGTTCCTTATGGGAAGTCAAGTTGACCCACTGTAGAGAGGAGGGCATGAATTTATTTCAACCCTTTTATTCTCAAACCCTGTTCCTTTTCTGTCCACTGAGACATCATTTGCTACAGCAATCACGGAGTCAGTCAGTGATTTTCCAATCCGTGCAGCAGTGATTGACTCAAGGCTGTGCTTTTATCCGGTTTGATCTAGGGTGAGGGAACCCAGCTCTTTCATTGAATACAATCAATGACAGAGCACACCACACTGACAGTTCCCCCCACCCATCTTGCCAGCTTGTGTGATGTCAGAGGACTGAACCAAGCACATAGAAATGGAGCTAAGAATTTAGTGATCCTATGGACCTCTACATCCTGAAGGCATTTGGGATGTGATGAATATTCTACAATAGGTATTTATTCTTACTAATGAACTTAATCCCTATGTAGTTCATGAATATCAACCGTAGTGTCTAATGCAAAGGTGGATCTAAGTCCTAAGTAGGTCAACCAGAGTCTTTGTACCTGGGTGGACAGGCAACTGGCTCAGAGATGTGGCCAAAGAGAAAAGTATGTCTCTTTCTAGGAGAGTCTAGCTATAGCTATAGCTACCATCTAGGCCTAAATGTTCTCTTTCACAACTCTGTGGAGAGAATTGCTAGGAGATAAAGCCAACTAATATTCACAAAAACCTAAGAGATGAAAAAAGAAAAATATACTATTACATATTATGAGCTACTGCATCTGGTCCTATTTCAAATCTTACCCTGCATATTCAAAATTCATAAGCCTAAGATACTCAATTGTTGGGACAGGAGAAGGGTGATCTTCAATAAATATTTTAATTATATTATTTTAAAAATTGCATTTTTCTTATTGAGGTAGCTTTGGTGTACAACACAATATATAATTTAGAAATATAAGTTCACAACTCCTCAGATATAAGTTACTGTACCACACCTACTACTAAAACACCCATAATTGTTCACCAATTGGATTACATGAATTCTCTCTCCATGGCCCACCTTTCTTTTCTGATAAGTCTCAATTCCACAGTCAGATTTCTACAGTTTGTTTTGTTTTATTATTGCATGTTACTTTGTCTTGTTTCCGTTTCTTTATATTTCACACGTGAGTGAAACCACTTGGTATTTTTCTTTTTCAGTTAGCACTATCTTCTCTAGGTTACCCGTGTATTTTTGATAGCCAAGTAGTATTTCATTATATAATATATTAATTGTATATTATATAATATATAACACTATATTATGTATAATTTATTATATAATATATATCAAATACTCTTAATCCACTCATCTGTTCTATAGTACTTAGGATATCTCCATATCCTGACAACTATAAATTGGTTTCACTTTAATTAACTTGAGTTTCTGTGAATTTCATCCTAAAGCATTCTGAGAAATGGATAGTATCTTCAAGCTACTCTGCTTATATGCAAATATATCCTTAAAGTAACTAGAAGGAGTCATATGATGCTGCATCTGTCACACTAGATGCCAGAGCACGCTTCATGTGGTCTTTTCCAGGTGCCAAATGACAACAGCTGCAGGTTCTGACCCTCCTAAGTAAACAGCTCTAATTCTGTTTACTTACTGGGATTCTGTATGAAATACTACTTGAATAAAGATCCTGTTGTTGTAAGTATTTTCAAAATCACTGGCTTGTCAGAATTAATAGAACAGGACAACAAGGCAATGGGATGCAAAGCAATCTTTTTGTCAAAGGAATTTCTGCACCTTGTCTACATGAGACAGCAGTATCATCGGAGACGGCCAGAGGGCAGTCTAGAGACATAGCAGGTTAGGGAACCATTTAGTAAAGGTAAGCTGGAAAGTACTGAGGAAATGCTGGCTTAGAGTGCCTGCCTTGCTGTACGTTTTTCTTAAGTTCTTATTACTTATTAGTTCTCATTCCTCATGGTGATAGTCTAAATTCAACTGTACCAGAAGTGATACCAGAGCATTTTCCACCAACTTTACTGTTAGTAATTACATTTCTTGGCATCACTAGCCAGGTATCAATAGAAGAGCATTTTTTTTTCTGTTTTCTTTTTCCTGAAATCATTCTGACAGAAGAGCAAACACTTTTCTACCTGTATGTTATTCCTTTCAAATCATACACCTGATTCCAGGTGTGCTAAGTTTGCTTGCCACCACATCCTATATTGGATAATTAACTGCCCTAAATTATTTTACTAATAAGAATCACAAAACCTATCCCTCAGCTGTTCTAACCTAAGATCCAAACACTCATTCTGAGCCAAGGTTTTCAGACTTCCTATAAATCCGGGCAACATTTTCCCTAGATGTTCTTCACAGTTTTGGAAATGAGAATCCAGCTGGGGTGGTTTCCACATAAGCACATTAACTTCTGTGATGAGAACATTCATTTCTCAGTCACCTGGTTCTCCCCGTGTCACAAGGTCTTCTAGCAGAACAAACATTCTTGGTCTAATGGCTGACAGGAGTGCCATGCTCCCTCTTTTTCCTTTGGCTCCCCAAATCTCCATTAGTCATTTCCTCACTGAGACCATTTGCAAAATTCTCCATAGATTCAATGTGGAATCTATTCTTGCTGCTTAATAGGCCATCCCATGATCTGGTTTTATTTTCAAAAGCTTTTTATGTTCCTCTCTCAAATTCATTTCCACTTTGCCAAATGTTACTATTTTGAAAAACAGTAAGAGCATTCTAGAAGTAAATTATGATTCTAAAATGGGCTTCATCAAAATAGGAACAAAGGGAAAAAAAGTTTAATGGGCCTAATTTAAAGGACCTGAGCCAAGGAAGAGATGAAGACATTAACTGAACTTCTAGAACTTCATTTCTCAATGAGGACCACCTATCTTGGACTCACTTGAGCTGCTGGTTAGAGATGTGATATTCTGGACCCAAAGTCTACCTTTTAAAGTCAATATCTCTGGGAATGGCATCTGCATTTTGAACACCTATGCTGGGGTTGTGATATGTGCTAAATTGGGAGAAACTCTGTCCTAGAGGCTGAACCCAGGCCTGCTTAATGTGGCCTTTCCACAGCAGGAGATAGTCCCTTACCATGGAGACCAAAACAAGTCTTTGAATGCTTGTTAGTCTAATACTGTTCCATGAACACAGTGTGTGCCAAAGCTGTGAAGACATCCTATTTCAGATGAGATTGGGCACATTCAGGGAGGTATGGCTATAGACAAGATATCCTATTTCAAAGGCTGCAATAAGGACCAAGTGAAAGGGTAGCATGATGTATCACCCCATCTTCATCTCTACTACAGAAAAGGATGTGCCAAGAGCACCCCCCTGTTGATCGTGGGATCCTGATATTCAGAGTGTACAGTGTAGGAGACTGTATCAAATCCTGCTGACTTACACCAATTATCTGTGGGGGTTTTTTGAGACTAGGTCTCACTATTTTTGCCTGTGGAACCGCAGGCTCACATTGCCCATGGTACTACAGACTCAAGCAATCCCCGGCCTCAGCTTCCCAGGTAGCTAGGATTACAAGTGCATGACACCATGCCTAACTATTTTTTGGGACTAGGTCTCACTGTGTTGCCCCTGGTGGAACTTGATCTGCGATCCCCAGACCCCACCGTGACTCCATAAACTGTCGCTTACAGGCAAGCGCCACCATGCCCAGCTACCAATTGTCTGTATAAAACTGTCCTGCCATCTATGGTGCTTGGCATGTCTTCTCTTTCTGCACTAAGCCATCACATCCTTGCTGCCAATTGTAGGGGAAACCTCCTGTTCATGATGCCAAGTGCAAATATCAGGCTCACTAGTCTGTGTAGGTTCCTTATGGGTTCTTGCAATTACAAGACACACCTTACAGAGCAGGGCCAGACCCAAGGAGAGACTGAAAGCAGACTAGCCCTCAAACCCATAGGAATCTTCAGACTCTTTCCCTGAGCTCTCTCTCCATCCTTGTATATCTTACTATGACACCAAATTTCTCTGTGCTACACAGCATCATTGTCTGCCACTGCCCACAGCATTATCATTATTGCATCCTTTCATAGACACCTAAAATTTGAATTTGTGCCTCTATCACTGCATACACAGATGTACTCCTGATATTCAATGAAAAGGTGTTTTCAGGTCTTGATCTCATTTTTGTTTTGTAAGTCAAAAATACCCCATTGAGTCAAAATTTTAAAGGATTTGAGAAAAAAATATGCATCGACAATCTAATGTCTCATTCACAAATGAAGAGAATAAGTTCTTTCTGGATCTAGAACTACATGAATCTAGATTTTTTTTTTGGTTTTTTAGTTACAAGTTTTATTTTAGAGAATGAGTCTCTTCAGAATTCAGAAATATGTAGATTTAGTTCTTTATTCAACAAGTCTTTTATCTTAGGATACCTTTTATGACTGGCACCCTTGAGGAGGTCATTGAAAAAAGTCAAATTTAAGAGAATGGGGAAAATATTGTTACCTTCTAGTGTTCTAACATTAACATAGAAGCTTCCACTGTTTTATGACCTTACGCCCTAGATTTTCTAAAGGTGACTATCCACAGACAAAATAACCCTTTTTATTCCTAAAACTTAATTGATTTCATTCCTTCTTGTAAAGGGCTTAATATTTCAATATTATCTCTACTTCTTATTCAAAAATTGATGGTGACATATCTCTGCCTTATCAAACATTTCTTCTAACTTACCCGTCCCATGTCAGCTTTTTATAGTACCTATAATTAAAAGTTCCAAATGTTTTTTCTGGAACATGTAAAGTGGAAAACTTAGGTCAGTCAGAAGAAAGGCATTTGGGATTAGATGTCTAAGATTAGGAGTCCACATTTGGGGTAGCCTCTGTTCTAACCACACATTCCCGCTAAACTGGTTCATTGCAACTCTACCCACTTCACACATTTATTAAACAATACTTACTGCCAGTTTACCTCTAAGCTAGGTACCTGGGATGTGTAAGTAACAGATAGTCAAGTCTCAAATGGCTCATATCTTATTGGGAGAGAGAAACATGTGACTAGCCAATGTAATGTGATAAGTGACATTTTAGGGATGTAGAAAAAATAATTTAGAAGCAAAGAAAGAATTCTTTCTTTTTTTAAAGCAAGAGTTCAGATATTTTTTCTAATAATGAATAATGTGTAAAAAGAGGAGATGTGAAATTTCAAATTATTTAGAGAAAGAATGTACTAAATGCTATCTATCAATAATAAATCAATAAGGGGAGTAGACTGCAGTATCTGATGGGGAAGGTCAAATATCAGGTAGACCAGAAGGTCTATAGCAAGTGCTACTGCTCATCTAGGAGACTTTGAGGTGGCACTGACAGCTGGTAAAGAGGAGTAATGGCAGTCAACACAAATGAAAATATAAGGAAAAATTATCTTTAGAGTTAATGAAGGTATTTTTCATGAATAAAAAAGATCTAGATTTTATTAAAAATAGCATGGGGGTTAGGGTCCTCTGCCTCTTGGAACATTTCCTCAAATACCTTCTCTACAATAGATTCTGTCTGCTGTGAAGGAGTCAAAGTTCTAGAGCAATGAATGCTGAAACTTTAAAATGAATTCTGTCTTTAAGGGGCTTTGGTAACTCATCAGGGGGGGCTAACTATCCTAAAAGGCATTATAACAATTTTTAAATGAGTGACTGAACCAAAGAGTTTGCAGTTAAATGGCCAAAGAAACTCTAGAACAATGTCTGAAGATAATTTTCATTGTCACAGCTAAGCCGGGCAGGGGATGTTACTATTGCTAGCTAGTGAGTAAGGGCCAGGTTTGCTGTTAAACATCCTGTAATGCACACTATAGTCCACAACAAAGAATTAATCAGTCCAAGATATCAATAATGCACAGGTTAAGTTTAGTGAAAGTACCGTTGCATTGGTACATTAAACTTGTGGAAGATACATATTGTAGCAGAAATGAAAGTTACCACCATCAGATCATCTATGTGGAACAGAAGAAAAGGACTGCATCAGAATTTTGTCAGGAGTAGATTGAAAACTAATCAGTAAGAATGTCTGTGGCCATTTCATATCAGACCTTAGCCAATGAACAAGGTCATCCTATCAACCCAAGGATTCATTTTATGAGGTCATCCTAAATTCTTTTTCAATTTATCTCTATAGTCATCAAAGATAGATTATGATGACAATATATCTTCTTATGTAACAGCAAAAGTGAGAAAATCCCAAGAGTCTGCCTTCTGTAATCTGGAAAAGGCTTTTATTTTCATTTTTAGCCAATGACATTTTAGTCTCCCTTTGATTCAGAAAATCCTCTGTTCTTCTTTAATAAGAGTACTACATAGCATTAAATAAAACTTCTGGGTTACCACTTTTTTTTTCTGAGATTTTGCTTCTGACTCATCAATGGGTGTGAAATTGAGCTGTGGAGGAAAAGAAATAACTGACTGATCAAACATCAAGCATCACATCTTCCCGAAATTCACACAAGAGGTTTAATGAGGTATCACCTCACATGTTCTTCACAACCTACATTTACCTAGAAATACTAAAATGCAAAATGACCCCCATAGATAGCCTTATTTCTTTTCATCTGCACTTCATCAAAGACCAGATACATTGGGAGCATTTGAGCTACAACTGAAACCTTTTATGTGCATTTTTTTGGTTTATCTCAATTAAGATTCGCTACCAAGTTTAAGCATCTATTTCAAGTTAAAAAATGTATTATATCTAAATTGCTGATGAGATATTTTTCTCATTCTGATCATTGTTGAGCAAATGGCAGGATGTCAAATGCTAGAATAAAATTTATTCTCTGAAGTTCTACATTCATGAAACATGAGAGGGAGGCAGGAAGGAGAAAAAGGTGGAAGTGTCTCAGCAGCTGAATGATAAGCAAATCTCCCATTGTTCTCATCTTCACATGAAGGACTCAAAGGCATTTCAACTCACTTCCCACACCTGAGATGTTTGTCACTGTGCCACTTCCTTCTCTGTGAAGTGGTTTTCGACAGTCATTTTGCTTTCTGAAATTTACCTCCTATTCGTTTTCAAAACCACATTCATCCAAGCTCTGCTCAGCTCATCCTCCCCAGAAATACCTACTCCATATAAGGTTTGCAGGATGCTAGTTTTTCCTTACATAACAGATTAAACTGGAGCAACACAGTCTCTTTCCAAGGAAATTGTAAGACCTTTTGAAAAGCAGCCTATTTTGCCAGGTGTCTGAGTTTTGCCAGCCTGAAGGCCAACCAAAGCAAATTATGTTGTGATAAATATTGTCAATCCCTTTGATTTTTTTTTTAAAATGAAGTATGTTGATGGAAGCTGACAATTTAAGCTAGTTTCACCAGGATGCTTACCTGAAACTCACCTCACACATTCCAATTACCAAAGCACATGACAAGTTTTAACTTGTTCATCATTTTCTCCTAAGTTTTGAAGAGTAGAAACCTGGTATTTAACTTTGTCGTTTGTTCAGGTTTAAATTTCTGTTGCTATTGCAGCTGCCTTCCCAATGCTAATCCCAAGGAATGAAGCAAAAATATGTGTGCTCATTTTGAATGTGTTAGAATTTTTTTAACTTTTACCCCTTGAATTCCACAGGAAATGATGTCATCCTGTTCAAGCAAACACTACTTTTCACAGAGCTACTTGTCAAAGGCACATGCTGTTCTATGTTCTTGGAACTCATTGGGTTGGTTGGTATTGTAGTAGATAAAGCAATTAATAAATAGCAAGGAGGGGATTTGAAGTAACTTTAGGGATGGATAAATTCTTGTTTGGATACCTAATTCATTCCTTCAGTTTCACACAGCTTTATCAATAAACTCTATCTGATCAGTGACTTTCTTTTATGTTTTTAAATATTGTAAGATGAGGTCTACCTTTTAGTGAGATAAAGTGGGCAAACTGTCAAACATCATGTGGGCACAAAACAGGACTAAATATATTCACTTTAATGTCTGAAAGCAAGTCTTTGATTTGACTAGATCTCTTGCAACCAACACTATCCAACACTATGCAAACAAATGTATATTTAAAGAGATGAAACTAAATTTTAAGAGAATAGAAACAGCTCTAAGGATGCAGAGAAAAAATGTCTTTGAAAAACAACTAAGAAAAATTAAATAGATAATTTATTAGTGTTAAATATTTTTTTTTAGACTAGGTCTTGCTATTTTTGCCCATGGAAACACAGGCTGTCGTTGCCCGGGGTACCACAGATTCAAGCAATCCCCAGACTCAACTTCCCAGGTAGCGGCGACTACAGGTGCGTGCCATTATGCTCAGCTATTTTTTTGGAACTAGGTCTCGCTACGGGCCCCAGGCAGGACTTGAACTGCAATCCCTAGCACTGGCCACTCCATAGGCTGAAGCCTACAGGCATGAGCCTCCATGTCCGGCCTCTTAGTGTCTTTAAAATAAGCAAAGTGACATGACATCTATGGAAGAGAAGTAGGAAATTATGGGGAGAAAATATCAAGACTGAAAGAAAAGAAGAAATCACTTAAATTTTTTTAAATTTAAAAAATATTGAAAACATACAACAAAGGGAAGGGAAGGTAAAATCAGGGGAGGGATGAACTCAAGGAATCACAATCATGGTTTGCAGATGACATGGTGATGGACAAACTCTAGGGTATACAGTGATGTCAAAAAAATATATGTAATCAATTAAAAAAAATTAAAATATCTTCCAATGTAGAACCAAGCTCATTATCTGAACTGGAGGCATTAAAGGAGTACCCCACTGGGTACCTCCATTAGCCTAACTGATACATACATTGATAAGCTAGAAAAAAAATGGATGGAGGTACTTCCCTGTTGCTTTAGAATTATAAATTTCAAGATTAGAATTCATGGAGAAAAGGAAGGAAAAACAAAGTTTTTGTGATGTGAGCTAATTGACAGGACTCCCTCCTGAGTTCTACCTTGTCAGGAGCCAAAAGGAAATATGATATAGATGGAGTTTAAAACAACGAAGAAGTAAGGAACCATTTTGAGGTCAGCATTTTGGGGGAGAAGAATGTGAGCAGCTGCATGGCAGAATGCAGCCTCAGCCCTGGTGGCCCTGGCTGGTGAATTCATGGATTTAGCAGTATAAGCTAAGTGTGCAAGCTGAAAGGAGTCTGAAGAGGTTAGAAATTTGAACTCCTGTATTGGAGTTTGTCATACATGGTTGGCTCAGATGCCTTTGGAGCAGTTGTGAGCTAGGCCTAAGTAAATGGACTTTGTTGGTTCCTGAATTGCAGTTTTTATACTGCCTAAAGCCAAGAGAATGCCAAAGAAATGAAAGAATCGACATCATGACTTCAACTACATGCTTGGAAAAGCTAAAACACTCCAAAGGAGGAAAGAAGGATGCTCTGTGTTTGGAAACCATGCTGTTGAACTCTGTATGACTGGACATGTGGTGAGGTGATCAGATATTGAAAGGCGGTTTTGGATAGTGGTGGGGTAACTGGGTTTTTCATGTTTATTTTGTAGTACACATATAGCTAATCACTTTGCTTAGTAATAAGTAGTTTGTTCACTTTATGAGAGTTTGGTTTGGCTTTGATAGATTTTGTTTGGAAAGATCTGGTTTGGAGTTTTTGTAACATGGCTGTGGATGGCCAGAAGGACCCACAAAATAAACTGCAGGTTCGAAGTGTT
The DNA here is from genome assembly GCA_004024945.1 of Uropsilus gracilis. NCBI lineage: Eukaryota > Metazoa > Chordata > Mammalia > Eulipotyphla > Talpidae > Uropsilus > Uropsilus gracilis. Next base: position 172,758 of record PVHY01000490.1, on the reverse strand, counting down.
TTTTTTCTTCTCTCATGCTGGGAGCTGAAGGAAGCAACAGGTATTTGAATAATAAAGGTAACATGTCTGTGGTAGCTTAAGTGTTAGGTCTTTGCCTAGTCTTATTGGATTACAAGATTTGACTCTGTTTTAGAAAAAGCAGGCAAAAAGATTTTTGGATAAAAGAAAGCCAGCCCCTCTCTCCCAATATCAATCTAAAATCTTTAATTACATATATGCTCATTTGCTCTATCACAATTTATTTTAAGAATGAGTTTATCAGGGGGAAAAAAGAAGGAATTGTTCATTTCTTTAAATATGATTGTAACTCTTGCAAAATTTGAGGTGGCTATTTTTTTTTCTTTTAAAAAATATGTCACTCTCTGTTTTTGCAAACAAAGCTTATAGTTAATGGTAATGATAAATAGTTTGAAGAAAGTATTCTTTAAAAGTCCTAGCTAGGACTTGTGAGTACATTTAACCAGAATATATAAACTAATTTTCATAGAAGTTCAGGTGCAGGCAAAAAAAATATTTTGGGGATAATTGAGTCTATAAACATTACATCAAGTCAGCATTCATTTTATTATAATTTTGGTATTTTATTTTGTTTATTAAAATTATATAATATAAAAGCGTAATTTTTCACCATGCCATTATATACAATGTATATGTGTGCCTACATTTATATATAAGATGCACTATGTCAGTCCCACATTCCTTCAGTTAATCCCAATTTCCTCAGTATGTCATAGAAATAATTCCCTTTCTAGCATGTCCTATAGGCTCTGAAAATTACTGCTCTGAAGAGTAAACTTTCTTTTGAAGCACATTTCTTCTTGACATTATCAAAAGTTATATATAAAATGATATGTGATATTGACTTATTTGTCGATTATTGCATTTCTACACCCACGAGAACAGAAGATTCTCATTTCAGGGACCTTTCCTCTAGGCAAATAGAGACCCTATAATGAAACCATTCATGTACTTGATAAAAAGCTTTTCTTGATTTTCAGACTAAAATTCTTTTTCTATGTAAAGTCTCTGTTGTATTTTTGATGATTGATTGTTTCTATTCCAATCATCTACTTTTCTTCCTTTGAAACAGACACAATTCAGTCCAATAAAAGATACAGTAAATGAAACAAATCAAAATGAGAATGTCCAGAAAAATCAATGAATTAATAGGTAAATGTATAAATAAAACAATTTTAACTATATACTTCTCTTTTCTTTCTACTGATTATAATTCCCCCCCCCCCCCCCCTTTTTTTTAACTTAACATAAGTGACTATCTGGGAATGTTTCAAACTGATCTCCTATATGCTCCATCAGAGGAAAAAACCCAAAAGTCACCACAAAATGGCATACATTCCCTCCCAGAAATCCACAGAGATGTCTTGGGTGGGCATTCCAGGTGACCAGAGCCAGATCCTAAGAAATCTGAAACCCCCAAGTTGAAAGAACTACAAGTCTGCCTTCTTCCCCTAAAACTACATTTTGAAAAAGGAATCTTTTTTCAGTAGCATGTCAAATTCTCTCATTCCTTTTGCAGTTTCTTTGTCTTGCCAAGATCACTTTTCCATCATTTTGATCCAAAAGCAATTGAGAGCTATTCAAGTAAATAAGTGTGGAGAAAATCAAGGAAGAAGAGAGAACATACATTCAAATACAAATAAGAACTGAAATGGAGACTAGGCCTAAAGGCCCTGAAATAATCTCACAGGGAAATATGTACAGGGCTGCAGGAAGTGTCACAGACATGGAGTTTGGGCAATTTTTAGATTTTCCAATTAGTTTTAAAGCCACCAGTTTCCAAAGTCAATAGTTGACTAGTGTTCAATTGCTCCACTCAGGACAGAGACTTTTACAAAGCAATCAGTAATGTTGCTCGAGCTGCTAGCCAAACTAAAATCACATTGGTGTCTGACACCTTGTTTTTCATGAAGTTTGGAAATGAGATGTAGTGAGAGGAAACTAGTCTCCAAGTTAGAGAGAGTTCACAGCTCCAGAGAGAGTGAAGCCAACTACCCTCACCCCGAAAAGGAAATGCTTCCAAACACCTCCATATTTTAAGTGAATTCTGCATGCTAGCTTATTGGAAACAAAAACAGCTTGAAAAACTCTGCAGCATCATGTACTACAGCTCCTTTTCCTTCTTTTTCTGAACTCCCAGGATTCAACCTTTTCCCCCCATCCTCAATTCTACATATATCATAAACCAAAGCAGTTACTTTCCTTAATAAAAGTACTTGCATGCCACAAACTTCCCAGGCTTCTGATAAGTAGCCCAAATAATAGACTTGGTTTTGCATTTTGCTTCAAATTCAGGATCAGATAGTAAACAACTAGATGTCATCCCACAGCCTAAGAGTTGAAATATTGTATACACTGCTGTTGACGATGTTTTTTTAAAATTATATGACCAAAAAGAAGGATTATGAATGAGATGAATATTAATGCAGCAATCTAGTGCATGTATAAAAGAACAAGAATTTTTCAAAGGGGGACATGTAGGTAATTCTTTTGCATATCAAATAATTTTTGAAGACTGGACTTGTATGCTATCTTTAACATCTTACCATCATGGGCAAATCTATAGCAACATGAATTCATGAAAACAAGATTTGGTCTAGATCACATGAAAAACAAATGGTTTTCTCTGATATATATATGTTTATGCTAACAGGTCTTCAGTCATTCCCAATTTTCATCTCTCTCTCTCAGAAATCAACATATTTACATAGAAACAGATTTCTCTTCAGTTCATGGTATTTCAGGGTTTTCTTTTTTAAAATCTAATACTACCTACACCAACCCCTCCCAGTCCTTGCTGAAGACTTACAGATTTGTTTCATAAAATATAAACTCAATTGGACAATTACTTAACATGATCAATACTATCCTCTAGTATGAAAACCAGGACACAGGGCTTCTGTTTCCATCTGACAAGCTATTTTATGATTCTGAAACAGTATAACAGTATGGGCTAGATTATAACAGTATGGGCTGAAGTTTAGAAACATAGCTGCTCAAATTCTTCCTGGTTTTCCAAATCCTGCTCCCAGAAGTTTTAGTTATAGGATGGAAACTGGTGGTCTACAACCACCAATGCTGTGAGAGGAGGAGTAATAGTGTAATGGAGTAAGAATGACATTAAACTGAGTTAGAAACTTAGAGATGCTTTTGTAACTCACACAGGTGATGCCAAACAGGCAAGAGAACCATTTATAAGGGAAGGAAGAACGAATGTACCAAAGCATCTCCAGTATTCTTGTATTGAATTTCCAAAGCAATCTCTATTTTGCTTACTATATTTTCTTGAGGTAAAGTTGGCTTACAAGTCTGTCTAATTTCACCCCTCTTCAGTCTTTTTACTGAGAAGAAAGCAGAGCTGAGAGAGGTTAGGTTTTAGTTCAAAAATGAAACTACAAAAATGAGTGTAGGGGTTGTTTTGTAACTATCTCAATCCAGCTAGGTTCATTGCCAGCTCTAGCAGTTACAGACAAATATTGGAACCTTTGGGATTTTATAGGTTGTAGTACCCTCTCAGGGAACCAGGTACACAGGCACAAGAGGTAGGGAGACTGGGCCAATTGCACGGCAAGCAGGCAAACAGGCAAGCAGGCAGGCTAGCAGCAGGGCCAGGAGGACTAAGAAGCAAGCTAACTCCCAAACTTTCCCAGGAATTTCCACACTTTCTCTGGGCTCTCTCTGGCATTCTCTTCTACATTCTCTTGTGCAGTCTCTTCAAGTTCTCTCCTCTCTCCCCCCCAAGTAATGCTGCCCTTTTAGCTTCTCTTAGTCCCAGGTGTGCACACTTACACATGTGCCTGTCCATTGGGCATATACCATCATGGAGAGGGTACTCTATCACTGGTGCTGATCATAGAAGCTAATGATGGAAGGGTATAAAAAATCCCAAAGGCTCATTTACTCTAGAGGGGTTAGTATGAAAACCACAGTCATCTGACTCCAGCATCTAACTTCATGTCATTTAAAAACACAGAGGTGTGATCTATGTGTGGGTTCATAGAGGAGAAAGGAAGGAGGACTTAAGGTGGGGAATGGCAAGTACAAGGGGAGAAAGGAAGCTCCAATTGGGATACAGGAGTTCTAAAAGAGTAGAAAGATGTGATAAGGAATTTATGAGTCCAAGAACTAAGAAAAACACCAAGTTGAATTTCTGGTGCCACAAGGAAAGTGATACAGATTTATTGATTTGTCGGTTAGAAATTGAAGAATCATCCCACCACAATGCTTTGGTCCCCAACACCACCCAGTTCTTAGGAATATGTCATCCCCCCCTGTTATACTTCAATTAGTCTCTTCTCTTCTGTAAGTTCATCCAATCTCCATAGATATTTTTTCTATCATCACTTAAAAATCTTCATGTCTCTTTTCAACAATAGCAACAGCATCTCTTCACCTGTTCTATCCCTCCCTTCAGTTTTGACTAAAGTTTTCTTTACTACTTCTTTTCAAGCAAATTTGCTGAATCCAATTCTTTTACCTCCTCATTCCCCATTTACTTCTCGATATGCTTCCCTGCCCACCAAATCCATGACCACTATGTTATTAAATCCAATAAATATTCTGAAATTTCTACTTTAACTACCTGAGTGAAATTGGCCACTTTCATCATTCTTTGGTTCCATCATTCCTTCCTAGATTTCTTACTCAGTCTCTTAATATTTTAGAGTCATTTTCTACTTGTGTGCAGGTTTCCTGATCTATGTTCATGACTGTATCAATCCTATACTGATTACTCTCAATAAATTCAGTACACCCTCAAGAGTTCCAAGCCGTATTTTCTGCTCTTTACTGAACATTTATACTTGGATATTTCCTGGGCACTTAAAACCAACCACCTCTACATTTGACTAGGTTATATTATTTCCCAAATTCTAGATATTTCTAGAAATGCCCACATGAGCAAATCATTCCATTCACATTTAATTTGTGTAAGGTAAATACCTGAATCAGCTCTTGCTTCCTTTTCTCTTTTGGCAGCCCATTCCCATTGCATCTAATCAATGGTTCAATCATTTTAACCTCACAAATTCTATTCAAACTGATCTACCTTGTTCTAGCTTTACTGTCACTATAACCAAGCCAACCTCATTTGCCATCATGAGAGCAATCAATATTATTGACTTCTCTGCTTCCAGTCGTGTACCCTTTAAGCCATTCTCTACTCTTCTGAGAGTCCTTCTTATCATTCTTCTTCTTGAAAGATTTGAATGGAGTCCAAGTGTAATTAGATTAAATCCAAACTCTAAAATAGTTTACAAACCTCTATATTCTAACCTTTCCCTTTCTTCTACCTGATCTTAACACACATACCCCACTCCCGCTCTCCTCTCACAGTAACAACTTTCTGGAATGCTGTTACTATCCACTGCATTGTCTTTCCTTCACATCTTACTAACTACTCTTTATCATCTAGGTCTCAGCCTGCATATAATTTTAGACCTATCTGGACCTCAGATTATGTTAGATCTTGTGCTTCCATTGCACCCAGGTTATTTTTTTTTATAAAATTCATTATTTATTGCAGTGATAATCTTTGGATTGTCCTCCCCACTAACTAATGTGTGAGGTACCAGCATGAGGATTTATGGGGCCATATTCATCTTGATATTTGCCAAGTGGTATGTCTGAAACAGTATCTATTTTTATTAAAAACTTGGGAAATGAACCCAAGCTCAAAGGACAATTACATAAAACCAGAAAATTAGCAGAAAGTCTAAAGTGACTGGACATAACACAGAATACTTTAATTCTACTACTTTGATTGATTTTCCTTTTTGAACCATCAGTATTAAGGGTAGTGAGTACATGATATATCTGTAATAATGCACTCATGGAATAGATTGATTACTAATAGAATTTTTAAGTTGTAAAATAATGTAACCATGAAAAATTTGAAAAAACCATTCACCATCATGTTATAGCTTTACTAATAAGCACAAGCCAGTATTCTCTTGTGTTATTCATAATAAATATTACATAATACAAAATATAATTAATGAAAATAGCCTAAAATGAAAGTACAGATAGCTAGACTGACTTGTAAATTTTGTTATTGTCAAAATATTTGTAGAAAAATGAAGTACCTTAATATTTATAGAAATAAACTTTGACTTAAAAAAATCAAACTTGGTAGAAATAATAGCTGTAAGAAAAAACTACAGATGGAAGAGCTTATAGTTTATTAAACTGTGTTTTTAAAAATGGTTAAATCAAATTTATAGTAAAATTAATTGGTCCCACTGAAAATAATTTTAATAAGGTAAAATGGGAAAAGTATATGAGATCTAGATTGTTTTCTAGAGGGAACTATAAAATAAAGTAAATTAGCTTAATGAGCTTTTATTTGAACAATAAACTTTCAGTGGAATTAACCATTTATTATTAAATATATGTAAATATATAATCAAATGTCTACAGAGAAACATATCAACTGTATGTCTGCTTGTAAACACATATCTATCACTAAGATTAAAAATATATCCTATATTATGACAAGTATATACTCTTTGAGAGGTGATACCCAAGAACAGATTTAAAACAAATGAGAAGGCCAGGATGATATAAGGGAAGAATATTTAAGGCATAAGAAATAGCAAGTGAAAAGGCCCTGAGGCAGACACATATGTGAGAAATATTAGCTTTCCCTTTTCAATTTCTTAGGAAACAGTAAGATCAGTTAGACTGGAATTCTTTTCTCAAGAAACTGGTAATTTATTAGAAGGGTAACACAAGTATACTAGTATGTATACTAGTATTCTTTTAAATGGTAGAGAAATCAAATTAAGAGTCAAAAAGTGTAGTTTTTAAACTTGGAAAGAAGGAAATAACTAAAGATTAGAAAAGACAGAAAACCTCTACAAGTAACTTTTGAACTCTCCCTCTTATAGCTAGGTCATTTAACCACTATGAGGTTGTTTATGAGCAAGTTTTTGAAAATAAAGAGCATTTTCTAACTGTTGGTTGAACCTGATCAAAATAGAGCACTGTAGAAAAAGGAGTTCAGTTTGGCCTTAATATATTAGGAATGAGAGTTAACAAACAAAAAAATTAGAGACATTGATTAAGGACATTTTAAGCTCAAGCTAAACATCTACAAGTCAGTATTGGTATGAAACTGATGACTTATAGAATGGGATTGAAAGGAAATAATGAGTCAACAATGGCACTGATATTTTCCCCTCTTAGTGCCAGGAGAAAGGTTCATAGAAATAAAGAATTCAAGCTGAGGATTAAGTTGGTGACCTTGCAGACTACGTGTTGAGTGTAACAAATACGTGTTCTTGCTGCAGAGGTTCTCAAGCAAGAGCTTATGTCAGAAAAATAGGGAGTGTTGTTTGAAATAGTGATTGCCTTGCTCTTGCCAGAGAGTTTTTGAATCAATAATGCACCAGAATTTGCATTTATAACATATTCCTAGGTAATTCTGAGGCTGTTGAAGCAATGTCCATATTTTGAGAACTATTGTCCTGAAGGAATGTCTAAGTTTTAACACAGGAAAATTCAGTACTGAAAAAAGAAACCATTTCCAAGAATGAGAGAAACTAGTGAAAAGTGACAAGATTTTAGAAAACTCACTGTAGATATACCTTAGAAATAGGATGATCACTCAAGTCATCAATTTGGGTTTTTTTCCAGGTCATTGTCACATATTTTTTCTGTTCTTTAAATACCAATGACATGGTTACTGGTTTCGTATTAGGAACAGGTGCTTGCAAATTAATTTGAACATGTTCTCGTAAGCACAATCCTATAGAAACATAATGTACTCCACATAAATGACTCATGATTTCCTAGTATACTCATTTCAAATAATCTTAAGTAAATGCAAATCAAATGATATCTAAAATATATTTATTGCATAAAAAACTAGTAAGGAGACATTTGATTTGTTGTGATAAATCTTTGAAATAAAGTGTACAATTTAACATTCAGGTCATCTTAATTTGGACTAGCCACACTGCAAGTGTTCAAGGGGAACAAATAAAGTTTAGCATACTGGACAACATGGTGCTAGAGTCATATGATGGAAATACATAACAACAACAACAACAGCAATAATAACATATAACAGAGTTAAATAAATATATTTTGTACCTAAGGGCAGTAGTCAAGGAGATGGGTTCAAACCCAATTTAAAAGTTACCGATCTTAACTTACTTATTCCAAAAACAAAGCCAGAAAGACATATTTGTAAATAGGGCCACGAATGAGACTAAATAAAAATAAATTGATGTAATCATAAAAGGAATGATGTCATTTCTTTGTGATGGAAAGATATAAGCAATTAATGGATAAAATATATAAAACATTGATTTTCACATATTATATATCAATCAGAGCATTGTTTATTTTATGAGAGAAAAGAAATAAGGTTAAGTCTTAGAAATGCCTCATTTTATTATTCGGAGAATTTCTAGGTCATACTTGATACTGTCTGAATGAAAAAGTGTTAAAATAGGCCAATATCCATATCTTTTGGTTCTAAGGGTGGGGAATTGGGTTAATTCATGTAGATGAGGTAAACCCTACCAGTTAAGGAAGACTAATTTTAGATTTCTAATTTGCTTTTGTCAACTATTAATTTCATGAGTGAAACTGCTATAACTCAGCTTAATTTTAAGGTTGACATAATAAGAAGAACCCAACTATTTACTAGTAATAATTGCTTCAAGCAACACATATGATCATGTTATTACAAAATGCATTCCTTCTTTCTTAGTAATTCATCTTTGAATTTTTGTATATGCATATATTCTGGCCACCTGTTTGTCTTTACTGCAAGTTTATAAGGTATTTCCAAGGTAAAGCCTAGAGGTGATAATTTCTTGCAATTATTATTTTTATACACTTACATTAAAATATAGTCATGTTTATCTATTTAATTTTCTAAACTCCATATATATTAGCTGCCATTTCCTAATATGCTAGTTAACAGAAAGTGGGGATTTGCCTAACTGCTTGAGGTATTATGGATGTTCTGGGTAAATGAAAATTTAAGATTTTCAAAAGTTGGGGGCAGGGGGAATGAAATATAAATGGGCTCCAGGAATCTCCCTGAATTGAGAATATTGAGTTGAAAGGCTGGAGAAACCAAAGCAAGTAGAGTTTGCAAGGCATATGAGAGGGTATAAGAACAAAGTTGCCTAGAAAGAGAACTTCAGATGCAGTGTGAATCTGCATCTGAGTACTGTAGTTAAATGACATGAAACTACAGGAAAAGCACCCTAAAGTTTAGTGTGGTCAGTACATGGAACCTGGATAGAGTTGAGAGTAATATGTGTTCATTTCAACAAGAAGGAACACCTTGTTTGCCTGGCCATGAATTTGGCAGCAATTAAGTCTCCAACTTTGTCTCCCAAGTTAACTTTGTGGAGGAACTTGCACTAGCATATCTGTAGGGGCCAGCATTTTGCCAAAAACATTTTGATTCAAGTTGTTCCAGAGAAGTAAGACATTTCTTTAAATGTACACCTCAGGCCAGGTTGGAAGTTGCATGTTGCAAGCTGTTCATATAGGACAGAAGATCTGGAGTCATCTCACTTCAAGAGTCTTTCCCTTGCAGTATGAAAAGGTCCTCTTTGTGTGGGCTCCACACCAGAGGATGGTGTACTTGTCTGGTGCTTGAGCCATGGGGCTTAAGTCTCCTTGAAAACTAGTTTACAGCAGCTGTGTCTATATGATGAAACACTGGTGTGGAGTTTGGCCAAGTGTCCATAAATCTGACATGAGAAAAATGGAAGAACAGAGAGCACTTTTACTTGGTTGGAAATAAAGGGTACTTTTAAATGTACCTTAACAGTGCATTAAATTGGAAAAACAGGCTTTCCAAAGAACAATATTTAAAATACACTATAACAGAATAAAAAGTTAATTCCTGTGAAAATAAAAGCAACTAATTCTGAATATGCAAAATAATCTTGCAGATTCCCAAACCTCCATGCCCCGAAGCATTTTGCTTAGAGAACAAACGGATTCTCACTTCATTAAACCAGCTGTCTCTTAAGACACACATGAGAGCTGCTAACTGAATTCCTGGGTGCTGCTGGGGGGTTCAGATTTTGATGCAGAGTCAGTCTCTCTGACAGCCTAGTCCCTTTACTCTCCACCTTGAAATATAAAATCATCACGACAGAAAAAGGGAGCACCCATCAAGGCTATGTGGAGAACCCTCGAACAACTGAAAGTGGAACTACCATTTGACCCAGCAATCCCACTACTGGGAATCTACCCAAAGGATACAAAAACACTCATTCATAAGGACACCTGTATTCACATTTGTTGCAGCACTATTTACAATTGCCAAGATATGGAAACAACCCAAATGGCCCAAAATTGATGAATGGCTGAAAAAGATGCAATATTTACACAATGGAATATTATGCATCAATCAAAGAAGAAAAACTTATGCCATTTGCAGCAACACGGATAGAGCTAGAAGGAATCATGTCAGTGCAACTTAGCCAGAAAGAAAAAGAGAAATATGAGATGGTCTCATTTATATGAGGGATTTAGGGAAAACAAACAAATAAACCAACAAGAAAAATTTAAAACTGCCAGCCAACAGATCTGAAGTGTAGATCAAGGGAGGGGGAGAAGATTAAAATCTGGTAGGGGTGGGGGTGGAGGGTGGGGTGGGGGGAGGGCACAAGAGATAAAGAAGGTGCACTAGTGATAAGTGATGGAAGAATATTGGGAAAAACAATGATGTTATATATATACACACATATATATGTATATATGTATCAAAAAACAAATTAAAATAAAAATTTAAAAAAGGGAGAGCACCCATTAAAATGAAGATAGAAAATTTCTCATGACTAAGATATTTTATCTATATTTTCTAAGACAGGTCAATGGAATTAAGAGCGATTTTCATGGGAAGGAAATATCCATGAAGTTCCCTGTTAGACATCCTGAGCTACTGTGTTGTATAAGGAATATTACCTGCCAGACTAAGACTTTGTCTAGGCAAGTGTAGTCTTGCTTAGAAATAGCCAGAGGAGACATACATATGCTTACTTCCTAACCTGTAAACTTCCAGCCATTATGATTCAAGACTATAAGAAAATATCTTCCTGCCCTAAAACATTAATCCTGCTTTTCTAAGTGATGCCACTGTTGCTATAATTTTAAATAGATGCTTACCTTCAGGGTAGTGTGAAGTAAGCAATAAACAAGACAAGATAATATATTCAAAGCATGGACTCATTTCTTAGATCTTCCAACTGAGACTGAAAAGAGTAAATATTTTCAGAAATTGATAACTGAGAGAAGGCAAATAGTCTCAGAAAACAACTAATGGAGTAAACTCAAAGAAATAAGGGCTTGAAGTCTAGCTAACCAGAACTGTTTGATGGACCGTACGTTCTGTGAAAATAGGGGACCACAATGCCAAGATCATCTACTGGAGGGAGGGAGCAAATACACAAAGTACAGAGGCAGAATTTCAATTCAAAATACAGGTGGGAAAAGTAGGTAGGTGGTCTCTAAATAAATGAACTTCAGCATCTAAGAATTAAGAGAACTAGATTCCTGGAATCTAAGAGCATGGACAGTTGCCATCTTCTTGAATCAGCACAATCCAGAGAAATCTTCTTGTCAGGGTTGACAATAATAGCCTTTCTGAGAACAGTTCAGAACCATGAGAGAGGTTTCGAAACTTCCACCAATGGTCATGTTCTACAGGAAGTTACTTGAGCACGTGAAGACTGAGTCTCTCTTCCTTAGTGCTTTTAGTTATCCTGCTTAAGATAACTTGTAGTGGACTCAAGTCAGAGAGAGTTATGTCTCCATAGGCAACATCAGCCATTCAACTATGGTACAGGTAGGAATTTTGAAGAGAATTTAAACGAGTCTTAGACCTGACTTTGATATTTCTACTTCATCAAATAATGCACAGCCATATTTGTTGATCAATTTTCTGAACTCTCTCACTTGAAAAATTTTAATTCAAATTAAGACTTTTCCATTGAAGTCCTAATCCACTCAAATTTGTTAAATGTCCTCTTTGATAGTGTCTCAGATTAGACTCCCTATCCTTCCGGGCTGATTATTCTTGTTTACTTAATTCTCTATCCAGCAATGGACCAAACTTTCTTGCCTTATTCTTGCATAGGATAGTTCATGTGCCTCATTCCACAAACCTAGTAAGTCCCTTCTCTTGACTCAATGGAACCACTTGCTTTTTTCATATATCTTTCTACACCCTAGGTGATAAGAAAATCAAACTACATTTCTGCTGGTTGCTTACACTATACAATGATGGTTTCAATATTAACTTCTGAACTCCCAGAAACATACTTTTTCTTGAGCTCATTCAGTAAACCATCATTTCTCAGTACTGTCCCAATGTGTGCAAAATATGTTAAGTGCTAAGTTATAGGTCAAAGTACCAAATATTTATGCAAGTTTGAAAATTGAAGAGCTCTTAAGAGATCCTTGAAATGATTAAGCTGCGTTAAGTATCTTTTGGCCTTTCCTTTTACCATAAGGAAAATGGCATCTTAGATTGTCTAAGGATATTCCCCCAAAATAAATCCGAGTAAAGATATAGGCTAGTTTTCACTACAATGAGGAGCAAAACATTAACACTACCAGTGATGAAACTTAAAGGACGAAGCATTACTTTCCAGTGTCTTTTCTCTCTCCTCCTTCAAGGCCTGGTTCTCCAGCATTTTGTTTTGAATGCTTAGAACTTCTGGCAGTACACTGAACTAGAAAGTTAACCTCCCCTTGACTCCAATTTATTTCGCTAACTATTCATTGAATATTTACTATACCCTGTGCTGAGCACACAGTGATGGGCTTGACATCTTCAACCAAACCAAGTTCAAAATCTCCCTTTAGGACACCTGTGTGCGAATGTTTACTGCAGCACAATTTATAATTGCAAGGACATGGAAGCAACCTAAATACCCCAAAACAGACGGTTGGATGAAAAAAAATGTGGTATATAAACACAATGGAATATTACTCATCAATTAAAAATGACAAATTTGATGATTTTATGACAACATGGATGTACTTAGAAGAAATCATATTAGTGGAAACAAGTCAAAAAGAAAAAGACAGAAACAAAATAGTTTCACTAATATATGAGATGTAGTGAAAAAATAAACAAAAGCCTTGAGGAAAAGTCAAAACAAGCTAAGCGCTAAACTGAAGCACACAACTTTGAGCAGGAGGGAAAGGGGGAGAATGGGGGGGAGGGGGGTAAATCCCTGGGATTGCAATGATGTGAAATTTATATATAAATAAAAGAAAAAAATACAAAATCTCTTTTTGAACTTCCATTGAACTGACACTTTACAATTACTTTTATCTTCATAGATTTATGAGTAGTTCTTACAAGTGAGAGGCCTTGAAAATGCTCACGTATATTTCTTCCTTGGAAAAAAAGGAAGAAAGTGAGAAGGATAGGTAACCCTCTGTATAAGTCCTAAGTGGATGTTTGAAAGTTTACAACTATATACTAGAAGTCTTCATTCTATGAAGGAGCAGATGTGGGTTTATAATAGTGATGATAAGAACAAAGACAGAGTTGGGATCTTTGTTGAGATAAATGCCTGGAATAGTTGCTACAGACCTGGGAAGAAAACGATGGTATGACCACATTTTTAAAGCCCATCCAATTAACTGAAAAGGTCATTGAACTTTCCTTTTTCAAGATCTGAAAGCTAGTTTACACAAGGTTGCAAACTTGCTTTGCTATGGTATCTAACTCCTTATATTCAAAAATATTCACTTGTACTCTTCCAAGATAAAATATAGAGCACTGAATAGCAGATATTGAAGAATATTTTTATCTTTTAAATCACTTCTTTTTGTTTCTGTAATGTCTGAGACATGGATGTTAGACACATGAATGGGATTCAGGCTTACCACTAAATAGAGTACAGTTGGGAGGAGCCGTCTGCCATGATAATTAACAGCATAGATTCTCAGGACAGATTCAGGATATCAATCCCTTCTCTGCCATTTTTCAGTTAGTCAATATGAGGCAAGTTACTTTACCTCACATACCCTTAGTTTCCACGCATGTAAAATCAAACAATACGTGGAAATGTTGCTCAGAGTAATGCCTGGTACAGAGTTGGTGCTCCCTAAAGTTGTGTGCCATTTTTCTTAGCTGTGATTGGTGCCTAGAACATATGTCCCAGGTAGGATGGTGAAGGGAACCCATGCCTGGGCTCAGATGACTGGTGTCTTGAAAGAGGAGGGATGCCCTCCTCTGCTGGTTTTCCAGGGGAGCACACAATGACATCAGCCCCCAAGTCCTCTAAGAACCAGCCATTATTGGACACTTAAATAGGAAGCAAGAGCCAGATGGAGACTTGATACAGAAGACAGAAGATGTTGACTTCCAGTCATGATCCAGTTTAATATTTGCAAGGATATTGGGGTGTCATTAGTTGAACTGTTTCTTCCAAAGTTCTTATGTGGTGCTAATCTGCTGTGCCTCACAAGTGACCTTACTTGGGTAGCGTATCTTTACAGAGGCAATCAAGTTTAATATAAGGTCACCAGAATGAACCTTTGTCCAACATGACTGGTGTTCCTATAGAAATCCAAACACTGGAGAAACACATCCATATTTTGCAGAATTCATGAGGACACTTTGACATGTAGAGGAACACCAAAGATCACCAACAAGTGAGCAGAAGCTCAGGAAAGACATATCAGAGTCTTCCTCATGGCAGAAACCAGCTCTTATGAAACCCTGATCCCAGACTTTGAGCCTATGCAGCTGTGAAACAGCAGATTTCTGTTAAGTCACTCGATTTGTGGGACTTTATTATGGCAGAAAACTTATTGATTGATGCTTTAAGATTGATGCTTTAAACTGTTTAAGGCACTGAATTATATCCAGGTTCATATGCAACCTTCTAAGAGATATAAATGCCTGTCAAAATCTTTTCAAGTGTATATGTTAAGAGCTCTGAGAATGAAAAGAAAATAAAAGTAAATATTATCTCTTCAGAATGATTCTCCCAAAATGACTGTGTACCATTTGAAAAGCCCTCTCAACAGAAAAAGGCACCCTCTCTTTTCATCATTTATTTCCAGCTGAGACAAGAACTGCTCTTTTATTTTAATAACAGAAAACCTTGTTTCAACAATCAAACCTAGAAAGCAGTAATAAACAGAAATCATGTATGTGCTTCTTGACATTTTGCACTGCCTCATTTTGCCTCATGAACTGTGCTCTAATGAAAGAAAAGCTCACAACAGACCAAAGATGAGCAAGCTTGCGTGTATTAATATTTACCATGAAATCATGGTTATGATAGTTCCTATGTGAAGCAAAAACTCTTTAAACAAAGCTTCATTGTCTCCTTCTTCTAGACTTGTAATTATCACCACTACAATCTGGAACACTAAATCAAAGCATAGTAAGAGCTTGTGATGTACAAGTTAGTCAAAGGGATTCTAATATTGGTTGAACAAGGCCAGTTGAATAATATTTAGGGCCCAGTGAAAAATGAAAATCCAGGCATCCATTGTAAGAGACTATGGGGAAAATGCCATTGAAAGTTTTAAAATATTGAGATATTTTCTTTTCTGGTCATGGTGCTTCTGTTTTTATACAGTGCTAGGTAAAGAAAAAACTAAATAACTATTCGCATGAACTTTGCTTTTTTAGTTAATATTACATAATAATGATGAAAGTTTTAAATGAAAATATAAGATCATTTAGTTCACATGAAAAATGGTTTAAAAATCACACAAATCATATTTCATTATTTTTAACTGCAATTGCAATTCCTTTTTACCCAACAGTGGAAATTATCTACATGTGTAGAACAAAATCAGCTGTTTTATTATAACAATTCTTGACATTTAGAAATCTACAAATACTCTCTCTACCTTTGTATTGTAGAGAGGTAAGGAGTAAGGAATGATCAAAAAGAAAATGAACAGTAAGTTGTCCTATCTTTCGCTTTCTTTGTGTCATCATGCTCAGTATTTGTGGCTGACTAATCACACAACCAACAACATAGAAGAGCTCTTGGTTACCAATGTTTCTTTTGCCTTTTCTTTTGTTCAAGGCATGATCTCATTGTACCGGGGAATGTTGTCTCTTGGGGCTATCAGAAACCCAGCCACTACTCCAGTTACCCAGTCAAAGACCTCACACACTTATATTGTACTTACTTTTTTGTTAAACTGAATCTTCAGTCCTGAATCTTCAATCCAACAAAATTTAGTTTTATATGGAAATGAAATGGCTGGGATAACAAGTTCCATGACTCTTTCATACACTGACAAGCCACAAGTTCAAAGACAAAATAATTTAGAATTTTTAGACAGTGACAGCAGAATATCACCATGGGGCCCTGTGTAAGCAAATTGCACTCCCACAAAGACAGTTCTGCCATCTCACCTGAGTTCCCCAGTAAGCCTGTATATCCTTGAGCAATTCATTTTCAATGGAGTGCATTTCTCTTGTCTGTGAGATAAATGGGAACAAACTCACTTATATAATCTTATAAACCAATGTTGCTTCAATAAAAAGAAAAAAAAAACAGAACATTGAGTTACATCATTAAAAAAGTGAATAAGCTCCCAGATCACCCAAACATTCTATGACTCATTTCTTTTCATGGCATTTTTTTCTAATCTTTACTGATGAATTTTTTTTCATGTGAAGTTTGTATACTCCCCAAATTATAAAGTTATATAAACAACTGACAAATAAAAACAAATCAATTCAACTTTACTTTAAAGTAATTGGACAAAAATATTAAAACAGAGAGAGTTAAGAAGTCTGAACTTTTTTTTTTTTCAATTTTACTATGCTTCTTGCCAAAAGCATAACCTTTACTCAGGCAAGTTGTCTTATTAACACCCGTACACTCAATGAGTAGAATATATATTTTATATATATGTAATGAAGGAAGGAATAATAAAAGATACTGTCCACACCTTATTTCCTACTTTCTCACTTTTTATCTGTGTAGTAAGACCTAAGACATAGTACTTTAGAGACATAATGCATTGAAATCAAAGGGTAATGTAGTTTTGATGACCAATGCAACTCATAGAAATACAAAGGCAAGATTTTTAAATTTGAGAGATTTCACACTGTAAAATGTAATTGCAACTGTTTTTTAAAATCTAAAGAAATGGCTCATCTAAACTATTCTCAGGTTTGTCATCACCTAATAGACGTGTTTGGCTCATGACTGTCACCTGAGGAATAAACTCTCAATACTTGAGTTAGTGATCCTTGCTTTATACCATCTGGAGAAAAATAAAGTAGATGATCTTAGTAATTCAAGTCATCCCATGGCTACATGGTTTGGTGAGCGTTGTCTGCCTTTTTTCTTGGGGCCAGAATTCTTAGCAAGCTTCATTGAACCTGTGGCAGGAATATATGTGTTCTCACACCAAATCTTTTTCTGTCTATGCTTGACAGTATCTTAGAGAGCCTCTGACAAATAAATAATTCATAACAAGTTCATGATAAATCAATGAGCTATTGCTTTCCAAAGCAACTTTGTTTTTAAGATGCGCTAGCCAGAGAATTGCAATATTCTATCCATTAGTTTTATTTCAGTTGCTGAAATACTTGAGTTAGAGAATAGTTTTGAGTAGGAAAAGGCCTTGGGCTACTGCTGAAATCATATCCACAAGTTAGCATTCATTCCTCTAACTTGTGAAGTCACTTTGTATGTAACAACTCTAAAAGAGGGACTGTGACTTTCAAAAAATAGATGATGTTATCTACTGAAACACTTGTGCTGAAGAAGAAATGTGTACTAATTGGGTACCTAGGTGAGTCACAGTGGAACATTCACTACTTAGCTACTATTACATTATTATATTGGGGTGTATGCATTGGTACATAAATATGAATATTTTAAATATATGTATGCATGTATATGTGTGTGTATATATATACATACTTACACATCCATCCATTTATTAATCAAAGAAGAGAACAAATATTAAATATCACAATATAAAGCATTAATTTTTTGAATATATACATTCAATGAATATATTTAAAAATTAGACTATTATAGCTGAAAATTCAAGATGCAATCTATATATTCTTATATCTCGAGTTTGTGCTATTTTCTAATAAGATTTTAATAACCAAACAAAACCAAAATGTTCAAGCCTTGTTTCCAGAGGGTGAGGAAACCAACATTGTTTCTAAGAAAGTGTTCATGCCAAATCCTTCCTCTGAGGATTTTACCATTCTCCTTGGAACTATTATTAAAATGAAATCTGTTTCAAGTTGCACAAGTGAGAAAAAGGAAAATTTCCTCCATATAAAATTAAATTTACATGTGAAAATTAATTTGAAACCTAACATGAAGTCAGATTTTTACAAGTATTATTCTAAAGTGCATGCCAAAAAAGTGTACAATTGTATGCCTTACCCTTTCTTAAGGGAAGCAACTGAAAAATGTTAAATCTTTTGCCTTGTTTATCAATCTAAAAGTTCTTATTTACTAAGATCATCCACTGATATTCTTTTACTCATCCTATATTTGTTTCTATGGTTAAATCCATATTACAAATTTCACCACTTCTTAGTGTCAAGAAAAAAAATTATTTGCCAACTTATTTGTTTGAATAGTTACAGTACTCTTGTACCCTGGGGACAATTCTTTTGACCTTCCTCCAAAATCTGAACATTTTTCCTAGGGCAAAGGATGAGGTTCAGATCTGCCTGACTTATTGCTTGGAGTGAATCCTAAGGAAAGGCGATGATCTTTTTACCTACCACGTCTTTACTCATCCAGTCGGCCTTAACACATTTAATGCTATTTTTTAAGGTGCTTAGACTCTGAAAAGTCCCCTTTACTGCACATCAGATATTGACATCCTGGATTTTTAAGACTATAAATCAACCCTTCAGTAATCTGGGAAAAAATTTTTTTCCACCTTACCTATTCTTGCAAGTTTTTATTATTATTACATTACTTTATTTTTAAGTTCAAATCTCTCACTTCTTTTCCTTGTTTTCCTACAGATGCTTTGACACTACTAGCCTGAAAGCTAGAGTACCCAGAGGTGTTCAGAATAAGGACTTTACCCTCAATAAACCCTAGATTTGAATACTGCTGGGTTCCTGACTGTGTGACTGGGGTTAAGTCTTATCTGAGCATCAGACTTGAGGAGCTATAGTGAGTAACATTTATAGAGACTACAAATGAAATAAATGATTTCTATTCATCATTAGTATTAAGACTCTTTGCACACTGACAGTGCAAGTGTAAAAAATGTATAAAATTCCTAGAGGAGTATTAAGCTATTGCTTAACTAAAATGAGCAGGAAATACGCACACATATGTATGCTATAGAATTCTATTTGATTTTTCTACTAATTCTGTGAAGCAGATAAAGCAGGCAATGTTCTCCCATTATATAAATGAAGACACCATGGTTAAAGAACTTAAAGAACTGCCTTTTAGGATTAATGGCTACTAATTTCAGAGGTTTGACCTAGGCCTTCTGTTAAAACTTTGTTCTGTGCTACCACACATTTCTAATTCTTTATTCCTGTTTCTCAAAGGAGTCATGAGCATATGTGAGGTAACTGATGAAACGTGTCTAAAAGTTAGTGCTGACAGTAAAAGTGTCAACAAAAGCAACAGCAGTGGTAGTATACTAGTACATTTTTACAATTTTGAGGGAAAAAGATTCAAGTTAAGAAATGTCCATTCTAATTGGATCTATAGCCAAGAATTGAATATGGCTTTGTACCAAAAAAAGGTAGCATGTCCAATGGAAAACACATTTCATTCATTGTATCTCATTAAGTTTTTGACCAGCAATCAAAAATCCTGAGCAAAGTCATGAAATATCTTTGCTGTTTGCTTTATATATATATATATATATATATATATATATATATATATATATATATATATATATATATATTAAGCTGGAAGAACTTAGGGAATAAGGGAATAAGGTCAAGAAAAAAACAAACTGCTCCAAAAAATGCTGTCTGGGCAAGCCACTTCAAAATATTAAATGGGTTATTGTCTTTCAACACAACACTACTGGGAGCTATATAATTATTTTTTATGTGTGGAATGTCTCATTTTATTGATATCTCCCATGAGTCCTGAGGTGCTTTGCAATTGACTGTTTCCCTAACTTCCAGTTATGACAGAAGAGCTAGTGGTTCTAATTTACACATCTGAGCTGTTTGCACATGCATGTTTGACATACATACCTAGGGTAAGTTGAAATGAATATGTTAGGTGCTGTACAGGATGTGTTATGGTTGTTGTTCGCAATCCATACAATAGAATATGCATTTGAACTTGAAATAAAAATAACACTGACCTTATATTAAATAAATTAGTTTACTAAATAATCAAATTGATACTTGATTGTAGGTATTTTCCCAGGAAATGACCCTTCCATAACAGTTTCTGATTTTCTATTCTGAGAGAGAAAGCATGACCTGAGAAATAAGGCTGGGATCAGCTGAAAGAATTCTTCCAGGTCCCACAATCACTTTTCATGATGATTTAGTTAACAAGTATGTATTGAGCACCTACTGGATGCTCAAAGGTAATAGAAAAGTGTTTTCCTTCAAGATTCTCATACTAAATAGGAATGAGATTCGCAATCAGTTCAGATTTTCACAGACACATAACTTATCTTCACAGCCTTATACTGTAACCGGTAAGTTTGGTTACAGTGCTAAGAACCTCTCTTCTGATGTCCAAGAATTCATCTAGGTTGTTTGTGCCCTGGGATATAGGAGGTTCTGGGCATACCTCTATCTCTTCTGGTCCCCTAAACTTTATAAAACACTCCCTGTTCACTTTAAAAGTATAAATTTTTTTTTGCCTTAAGGGTTGTAAAAATGCTGATAGGACTTATTCCATTTTTTTATCAGTCCCCTGAGAAAGCTAGATTGAGAGAAAAATATAGACCAGCAAATTTTCATTATGGATATATGCACAATTGACCTGAGCATGAAATGGAATTCACTGATATGGTTGAAATATCAGCAATATTCCACAGATGTGCCTTGCAAAGCCATGTATCATAGCCCTTTGATGATATATATCCAAGAAAAGATTGAAAAAACATGAATCCTGCTGAGAAACTAAAAAATAAACACTCAGCCACATGCATTAAAAATGTGCCTTTTAAAATTATAAATAAAAAGCTTTTCATACTAATTCATCCATATCCAGTCTTATTTTTTACTATTGGCATCTATTTATAATTAATTTATAACAAAATTACTGAGCTCCACTTCCAGTTAAAAAGGAATAACTTGCATCAGAGTTGCCTTCTGGCGATTAACTGCTAGACAATGGAGCAGAACCTATGAGACAATTGCTAGCAGATATTAGAAAAGAGGCAGTACAGACTGTGGTCCCTGAAAAAATAGAAGCAAGTGGGGGTGAATCCTACCATTGCCCCAAGTTCCTTCTTTCCAGATCGGTGAGAACAGCAGCCCCACTGGGATAAAGATACAGAATTTGTAGAGGATGAGGAGGCAGGAATGGGAGAATAAAGATATACTGAGAAAATGCTCCCCCCCACACACCATTATGCAGGGAATTACCTTGTGTCTTTGTCTGAAGAACACATGCATTCTGTGCAAATCCACAAGGCTAGGCAAATACTAACTTCTGAGAAAAAGAAAAAGAAAGCATGAAACTATGAACAGAAACATTTCTAGAACTTGCACAGGACTGTGAGATAATTGAGACCCATCCATTCAGAGTCCTTTAAAAACACAGGGTATTCAGGAGAGATCTGAGTGGTTTAAGTCTTACTAGTAGAGGGCTAAGTTCATTTTAGAATAAAATTGACCCTTAAGATTCAAAAACAGTGCTTAAAGAGACGAAGTTCATATGCAAGCAACTTAATTATATGCCAAAAACAAAATTTGTTACTATTAAGTGAAACAAACTTGTCCACAAGTTTGTGATGTCCACAATATGACATCACAATATACAGTAGCTACTCACAAGTCACTGGACTTGTTAAGGAGGAGGGAAAATGTGACTCCCAATTACTTTGAAAAATAAGCTGACAGGTGCAGACCCAGAAATAATAGAGATAATAAACACAACAAGTTTCAAACAGCTATAATAAAAATGTTCAAGGACTTAAAGGAAAATATAAAAAAGACATGAAAATCTAAAAACCACCAAATGGAACATTTAGAGGTGAAAATTTTATATCTGAACTGAAATAGCTTATCTGGCTATAATAGTAGAATAGACATGAGATTTAGTAGAAAGACCAATTACCTTTGAGTTATGGTTCTCAACCGCAGACAGTGCTTTCTCTCTGCAGACATTTAGCAGTGTTTAAAGACAATTTTGATTTTCACAATTTGGGGGAAGTTGCATTTAGCCTCTAGTGGATAAAAGATTAAGTTTGGGCTCAGAGAGTCTCCATTCAACAAACACTACCAACTGAAAAATGTGAGGATTGTTGACTGAGAAACCCTTTCTTAGAGATATTTTTCTCCTGGTGTCAGAACCCAGGTTTCTATTTTTATTTTTCAATTAATTAATTTCTTTACATTGTTGTAGTTCCCTGATGGGGGTGAAACAGGAGAGAATACTAAGGAAAACGGTGATGAGTCCTACAGTTATTCAACTATAAAAATTAAGAGAGAGATTTTTTTAAAAATGGTGGGAGAAGGGGACTAAGTCTATGTAAATTATTGACAAAATAAAACAATCAAACATGTGAGTGTTCAGC
Organism: Uropsilus gracilis; assembly: GCA_004024945.1. Classification (NCBI taxonomy): domain Eukaryota; kingdom Metazoa; phylum Chordata; class Mammalia; order Eulipotyphla; family Talpidae; genus Uropsilus; species Uropsilus gracilis. Next base: position 150,030 of record PVHY01000490.1, on the reverse strand, counting down.
ATCTGAAATGGAAAATTAGGAATTGGTAGAAAGGTTCATATAAATTGAAAATATAATGGCTGGACATTTTATAAATAATAAACGCACAGAACCAAGACATTTAATTAATCCTAAGCAGTAAACCATAAAGAAAACTATCAATTTCTTTCAAAACCAATTTATTGAAAACCAGTGATAAGAAAAAATTATAAATGTATCCAAAGACTTAAAAAAATTATATGCAGTGAACAATAAAGTGATAACTGATTTATAATTAGAAACAATGGAATCCAGAAGAAAATAACACAACGTTTTTTAAATGCTGAAAGAAAAAAAAAAGCGTCAACCAACAATTCTAGAAGAAGAATTGAGTGGAAAATATCCTTTGAAAATTGAAAGTGAAATTGAGAAATTTTCAAGTAAGAAAAGTTGAGAAAAATTGTCACCTGGAGTCAAGCATAATAAGAATCTTAAAGAAAATTATTTTAACTAAAGGAAAACAGTAACAGGTGAAAACTCAATCTTACAAAGAAGAAATAAAACAGGGTAAATGTGTAAATAAATATACCTATATATTGTTTTTACATTTATTTAATAGATAGTTGACAAAGGCAAAATAGTAACTGTCTAAAATAGAAAAGTGAAATTGTATGAAAAAAAGGGCAAGCCTCTTAAGCTGGTACACTAAAGGAAAGGTAAGTGGAACTTTTAACACCTGGCCTTTGCTCCCAGGTTCTTCCAACTTGTGTGCCATTTGCAAGAGTCACAAGGAAATTTGAACAACAAGGGAAACCAAAAGTCATTAATTTCACAAGCAGTCAATTATCTTACCTCATTCACTGAATAGTTCAAAAGTCCCCAGAACACATCCAAGATGGTACTTTTCACCCCTCCAAATCTGAGGCAGGCATTTCAGAGTCCAGTCTTTTTTATTTCAGTCTTTTTTGCCACTTCTCTCTCCAGTTTCCAAGCATTCAGCTTCTCCAAGTTTCCTCAAACTTTTCCTGCAAGTACTGATGCAAAATCAGCTTAAACAAATCCCTGGCTTGCTCCAGGTACCAGCTTTCCAGTTTTCAAACAAAACAAGTCTTTTTTATTTTCATGCAGCCCACCTGGGCAGTAATGACAAAGTCCCATTTTCAGGTGTGTCACAAAGAGAGGTTCCTGGTTGCTCCATTCAAGCGTGTCACACTCATATGCTTGGTAACATACATTGGAGGTTAGTGAGAGACAACTATGCCCCCCAAATGACCTAAGGAACACAAGCTATAGCTTATGATTTTTACAAAATACATAAAGTAGTACAAGATTATTTGAAGATTAACTTTGAATTAGGTAATAAATATACATCTTGTAAACCTTACACCATCCACTTTAGAAAAAAGAAAATATAGTGGAGATAAATGGAATCCTAAATAATTCATTAGTATAGATAAAACAGAATACTAAAGTAATATGTAAGTAACTCAATGAACAAATGGAAATGAAAAAAAATGAAGACTAGATGAAATATGTATAAAACAAATAGCAAAATAGTAGATGCAAATGCATGCATTTTAGTAATTATTAAATGTAAATGGCATGGGCTCAGAGTTTCCACTTAGGACACAGAAAATTGGGAAGAACAGAGCTCTCACGTTAAAAAAAAACCTAGATAATCTAAGCAATCATGACTTTGCTTGAAAGCATCACAGAAATGAGGTGACAGTTTTACTATCTAACCTAAAATCTAGGGAAGACAGGCACCCTCAGGAGCAATCGATGCAAGGACATGCTTCCTTGGGACAGAACCCAGTTGAAAGAGATGCAGAAAACATAGAAACTGGTAAAAGAATTTGGAGAAAATGTTTTAAGCTTTGTTAAGGGCCAATTCTACTTATATTCTTCCATGAAACAGAAAAACATGGGAACTTCCCAACTCATATTGTTAGCAATATTACTCATATATCAAAACCAGACTGAGATATTACAAAAAATGTAAATTACAGACCCATAGCTTAATGAATATATAATCCCCAAATCCTGCACATAATATTAGTTACTCTAGTCCAAATTACATTTGAAAAATATGTCATGGCCAACTGGGAATTTTAGACTGATTGATCCTTCAAAATTCACCATATCAACACCCTGGGAAATAAAAACTCTTTGTTTCAGTAGAGGCAGAAAATGTATTTGTCAAAATTGAATGTTTCTAAGGTAAAAGTCAATTCTCAACAAATTAAGAAGGGAATTTCCTGAATTTGAAGAAAAGTCATCTAAGAAAAACTACAGAACTTTGTTGTAATTAGTTGATTTAATAACATTTAGAGGCTATAACCAGTACACAAAATAGAAATTAAAATTATAGAAATTGCAGAAGAAGAAATAAAGTCCCTCTATTCACTGATGAATCAATCAATAAAAAGATTCTTCAAACTTCAAAAAAAGTCTTCGAGGATTTCCTAGATCTGAGTTCAGCAATGTCACAGTTATAAGATCAATATCTACAAATGAAATCCATCTTTAGATGTCAATGAATGATTTGCAATTAAAATTAAAAGTTCTATGCATGTCTGTATGAAAGAACCGAAAACCATGAAATAGATAAAAAAACTGAAAATTTTTGTACAAGATCTGTGTGCTAGTCACTGTAATCACTGACTGCTTAAATCAAAGACATAACTAAATGAATAGATTATACCATACTGATATAAGAAATAATACAGTACTATTCAGATGTCATTTCTTTGCAAACTTCTTTGTCATTTCATGCAACACAATCAGAATTCCAAAAGTCTGTTTTGGTATATTTTTCCAAACTAATTTGAAATTATATATGGAATTGTAAAGGATCTCAGATATTCAAAATAATTTTAAAATAAAAGTTCTATTGGAAATGTAAAGTAGTAGATTTTTAAGACTTATTACAGATTTATATGAATCAAGAGGGCATAAAATTGGCATAAAGGTAGACTACAAATTAAAGGAAGTCCTTAAATAAATCCACACTTATGTCCACTGATTTTTAACAAAGTTGCCAAGGTAATTCAATGAAGCTAAACACTGAATTTTTCAATAAATATCATTGAAATTAGAAAACAGAAGTTGACATTTAGTTTGACATCATTGCATATAAAAGAATAAAATAAAATATGTCACAAACATGAATAAAGACATTAAAATTATCAAGTCCCAAGATGAAAACTGAGGAGAAAAATCTCCTCAACATTGATTAGAAAACATTTCCTAGAAACATCATAAAAAGTGGTAAGTGTTAAGTAGAAGATTAAGACATTTGAATTCACCAAGTTAAAAATGTCTGCTCTTTGAGAGACAGAATTAGAAAAGTATATAAGCAAATCATCTATGAGAATAGAGTTTGCAGTATGCATACAAATACGAAAGAACCACATCCCAAGTAATTAAGAACACTTAGATATAAGAATGTGAAACAATTCAAAATGTAGAAAATAGTTGCACAAATTTCACTAAATATGACATATGAATGTTCAACAAACCGATAAAAATTTGACAATCAGTAGTTATCAAATAACTGAAAACCACAATGAAATATCACTTTGTATTCACTACAGTGTCCCCAAACTTTAACAAATGGTGACCAAATGTTGATGACAATAAAGAACAATTGGAATCTCATACCTTCCTTCAAGAAGCACAAAATTAAAAATCATTTAGAAAAACTAGCCGTTTCTCCCAAACGTGCTCTATCAAGAAATATGTACATAATGACTTATATAAGTTATTCATAGAGATTTCATTTTCAGTCACTAAAATTGAAAATAATCCAAAGTATTGATCAATCAGATAATGGTTAAAATTTGTGATGTTTCATATACAATGGAATGTTACTCAGCAACAAAAAGGAACAAATAGTAAATCCACAAAACAGTGTGTCGGAATCTCAAAACCGTAATATTGAATAAAAGAAATCAGAAATCATTTTCATGCACATGCAGTTCTAGGACAAAAACATATATTCTACTAAAGCAGAAGGAAGATGGTTTCCTGGAGCCAAGATGGAGGTGTAAGCTGCAGAGCAGACAAAAGAACACAAAGAGAAGCCTTCATAGACAAGCGTTTGGGTATGATCTATCTTGGTGAGAAGCAATAGAGAGACTATTCTGTCTGAAAAAACTTTAAAGCAATAAAATCTAGCAAAAAATTAGTTGAGTTTTTCTCAATACACCGCACACTGGCAATTCTAAACAATACCATTGATGAATTAGTCTTCTCCACCAAGCTTTTTCACCAGGCACTGCTTTCCTTTGTCATCTGGTGTTTGATGGAAATGTCCTCTGGGAACTGGATGTCTGATAGATTTGTCGAATTAACACAACTGTACACTTAAATTGATTTATTTTATTATGAAAACTATTCCTGAGAAAGTTAATTCAAAAGGTAAAATAATAAGTTAGATCAGTGAGACTCTTTAATGTGCAATGCACTGTTCCAAAAATCATGAGTTGTGTAGAGATAAATAAAATATGTTCTTAGCCTAAGAAATGGGTAGACTATCTGACATTACAGTAGCAAAGAGCAGGCAAGGGTGGAATAGATTGAGGGGAAGCGTGATGGCAATCCTTAAAATGCAGAGGAAAGAGCAAATTGGGCAAGTTTAAAAATGCAGAGACGTATCTTGTCCTAAGTGTGATCATCTAAATGCTTTAAGTTTATATTGGCTGAACTATAGAAAGAGTATAGTTTTGTTGGAACATACGAGAGAGGGGAAAGATGGAGTTGGAAAGCAATTTGTGTTTGGATTATTAAGAACTATGAGAGTCAGGTTCACATCTGACATGCCCCATATGTGACATCCCATAGCCAGATGACACAGAGAGTTCATAAGTGCAGCAGTCCTAGATCTGGACCACTTCTATCACCAAGCTCCAGCTCTTCTGAGTACCTCTATGTGATCCTGCCAAGTCAGTGAATCCCACTATGCTTTACTTTCATCTCTGAAAAATAGCCATAATATCACATAATCAGAGGTGATGCTGATGACTAATTAAGTTAATACAACTGTAATACAACTGAAGTGTGTAGAAATATTAGTTATGATTATATGTGTATGTATGTGTGCATGTTACACATATGACTTAAATGTGATATTACTGTGTTTGTTTTTCTGTTAAACATTCTGTGAGAAGTCATTGCTCTCTATAGTTGAAAATAAAGTCAGTGACTATCTAGCATGCACCATGTATATGACTTCCTTCCATCTGAGTCCAGGAAGTCAGTCTGATAATCATCACAGCTTTCCTCCATCCATTCACTCTAACTAGAACCATATGGGTATCATAAAATCTCAACCTTCTACTGCCTTCTAACACAGCCAGGGGCCCAGTTTTATTTAAGCTTTTGAACTTCTGTTTTCCGTATGTATGAGATGGGAACATTTCTCTATCAATACTTAAAAGCTAGTACCAACTGACCTGAATATAGTTAAATAGCTCTATGTATCAGCTCATTCCTTTCGTTTGGCTCCAGTGAAGTTTAAAGAAGCAATTTTATTATAAAAGGATCTGGAACTCACTGATTGCACATTTCTAGTCTTAGTGGGGCATTTCCTCATTGCATTAATGGGCACTTGGTATTGGAGAGGTGTAACTATTAGGGGAGTTATGCATGTATATTTTAAGGAGTTTTACAGCTGTGGGAATGGGTTAAACAATGTTTAATGTTTGTAAGGTTATTATCTTGAAGGCTAAAGGGTACAGAGTGAGGAAGGAAATATGGTTATGAAGTGGGAGAGGCAGGCACAAGTTGAACTCATGTACACAGAGCTGGACCTGAAATGCAAGAAGACAGGCTGTCACCAGTTCTTATGGCATCTGGTATTGGTGGTCTATGTGCTAGGGTCCTTCCTTGTGATAACTGGCCCAGGAACCACAAAGATGCAGAAAGATGCAGGGAGTCATGAAGTGGGTATAGTGGCAGAGGTCATATGTTTTTGTTTTCTATTTCTGAACAGGTTTGTCTAAATGCTTGTAGATCAAATTTCAGCCATCAAGCTGTGTGAAGTGTCCTCACATAGACTTATTATCAACCCTTTGCATTATTTAACACTGAAATGAATTCATTTTATGTATCCATCAGTTGAAGAGAGAAGTTAGACCTATATATTTATTAACTAACATTTCTCAAAAATATCCTTGAAAATGTAATTTGTGGGGTAAGTGAAAAAATATTTGTAATCTTCTAGTTACCATTGGCAGGGGCTATTTCTATATTTGTATATTTGAGAAATGATTACTGTGACTGGCTACTACATACCTTCATGTTGCTCTTGTTCTCCAGGGCAGATGGTTCAAACTGAGACCTCTACTAGATCTAGAATAAAAATAAAAACAGAACATTTTAGAGATGCAGGTGGCCCTTCTTTATCTTATGAATCGATGGGCTACTTCCTCCTGATCAAATCCAAATTCCTTCACCTTCAATAATTCCATTATCTTTATTCAGGTAAAATAAGGAACAAATTGTCCAGCACCTTGCTAAAAATAAATCTCACTTAAATAAAAACATTTTAATGTCACACAAATTTTCTGAAAAATTGATTCTGATTTCTCTAACTGTTCTCTTGCCTTATTTTCCAGCCCTTTGGTCATTCTTTCCCCACTTCTCCAAAAATCTTGGCAAATTCTCTTCATATTTTCTCAGCTCCAAAATTAAAAGTTGGATGGATAACACTGTCAACAACTCAAAGATTTTCAGAGGACATTCTTCCTGAGTAACTTGCTGACCTTATTCGGTGTGGACACCATCTGAATAGAAAGTTCAGAAAGATGGGAAGCCTACAGCTTTTTAGCTTGTGTCTCTGCAATTTACCTTAACAATTTGTCTTGACAGGGTCGTTACATAGCTGCAAAAACTTCATTTTAATAACTTAAGGTAGAGTTGTTATATAAACAATCTATTAAACCCCTGAAAGGCAAAGTGAAATGTTTATGTTACTCACAGCTCATCTTCTTGAGGTAGTTAATGTTTCACTTGCCAATGATGCTGGGATAAGAATTATGCCATGTATCTACACAACAGCAATCTCAACATTCAATACTATAAACAGATTATTGCCACCACTGACATTATTGAAGTAGAAAAGTGAATATGGGAATCCTACATGAGGCAGAAACATAGACTTTGTTATTCTATTACTTCTAGACAATTTAGATCTTCTCTGAAGGACTGAAATAGGGTCTACCTTAGTCTGCTCCTGTAACAAAATTTCCAAGATTGGTGGGTGACACTATAGAAGTTTACTACTTACATATCCAGAGACTGGGGAATTCCAAGATCAAGGTGACTATTGACTCAGTTTCTGGTGAGAACTCTTCCCTTGTAGGTGGCTATTTGTCAATGTGTCCTCATATGGCACAGAACCAGAGCCAGAGCCAGACGACATTTCCAGTGTCTCTTTCTCTTCTTGTTAAGTTACCACACCCTTTTGATTTCATTTAACCGTTACCACCTTTTCACAGGTCCTAGCTCCATTTGAGGTGGGGTATGTGAAACATTCAGTCTGTAGCATTTTGGGCTGAACCCCTAAAAGTCACATCTTTCCCAGATGCAAATGCACCCATGCCATCCCAATATCTCCAACCCCAAAGGTTCACATTCCGTATCAATTGATAGTCCAGGTCTCATCTAAATACTATCCAAATCAAATAGCTTGGGCCTGGAGGCACAATTTATCCTGAAACAAAATTCCTCTCCAGCTGTGAACCTGTAAAACCAGACAAGATGAAATTTTCCAAAACAGCATGGTGGGACAGGCATTAAACAGATACTTCCTTCCAAAGGAAGAAAAAGAAAAAGGAAAGGAATGACAGGTGCCATTCAGGCCTAAAATATAGCAAGAGAAATTCTTTTAGGCCCCCAAGCCCCAAAGTATTGGTATTCTGACTCCAGTGCCCAATGAGATACCAGTGTCACCCCATGGTTCTCTAGAGTGGGACTCACACCCTCATCTGTCTGCAAGGGTTCTTCCTTCTGGAATCTAGAAGGATTTGTTTATTTATCCTTTTCCTGGAGGTGTGACAAATTGCAGTGTGTGTGGAAACTCTGGGGATCTCTCAATCATTCTTTCTCTTGGAGAGGCACACAGGCAGTATTTTAAATAACACTAAGCTACTGTCTGTAGAATACAAAAAAAATCCACTAATTTTTCTTCTTTTTGTCCCATCTCCGTTTCATCAAATTCAAAATGACATTATTTCCACACATATAATCCATAATCTCTTCAGGTTGTCCAGCCTCATTCTTGGTGTTTTCTTTTGAACACCTTTTCTCTCCCACCCACCCCTTTTTTTCAATGTAGAGAGAGGATTTCTAACTATTTAATTCTGATTCTGGTTTTATAGTTTCATCTTCAATGTATCTTTCTCCTCTTTCATTTTACTCAAAATAATCAGAAGGAACAAAATGCTCTTTCAACATATTGCTTAAAAGTCTCCTCAACTGAATATCCAACTATCTCCCACTGAAAACCATGACTTAGTTTAGCCAGATCTTTGTCACTTTATAGCAAGGGTTATATTTTCTCTAGTTTCAAATATCATAGTCTTCATTTCCATCTAGGAATAACCAGTGGCCTTTCACATCCATATTTCCACCAACATTCTGTTCTTAAGTATTTATATATTCTCTAAGAATATAGATGACTTCTCTCCAGCTCTCCTATTTCTGAGCCCTCACATATTTAACATAGATATTTCTACAGTTTCCCTCACCACAGTCTCAACTTTTTCTAGCTTCCAGGTCAAAACTTTGAGACCAGTATTTACCTAACTCTAGCCACAGAGCTATTTCATATCTTCAGGTATTCCTACTTCTAGTACCAAAATCTGCTTGGACTGTGATAACAAAATGCTATAGGCTGGGTGGTTTAAGCAACAGAAATTTACTAGTCAGGTTTCTCCAGGATGTTTGACCAAAAATTCTGGCTTCTTCTGCTCTAATCAAGTTCACACAAGCAAATAGCCTTCACAAAAGCTTTTTCTATTTATTTCCCTAATTTGTCCAGATTCATTGAGAGGATATACACTTTCTATTATGCTTTATTGATTCCTCTAATAGACCTTCATGTGGTACTATTATGTGTAGAAATATATATATTTTCCTATACTCTGCACACAATTTGGCTCTCTTAGTCAGAGCAAATCTTATTTTTTCACTTACAACTTTAGCATTATCTTTTCCTAAAGAGGTTTGGGAAAAATTATTATTAGCTAACAGAAGTACTTGTTCTGCTCAGCAAATTGTTCCAACACTTTGGGCTTAAAAATAAAAGATGTTTTCTCTCAGATATTAATGCTGGCATTCTTGAGGCCCAGTTCTTGGATGCAAACCTACAGGGCAAAATATTTTTATTAAAAAGCTGTTGACTCACTTGCAACTGTAGGCATAGTATGCTCATAGAAAGGGCAAGGGGGCTGAAATCACCAGTCACAGCAAAGCAGATGAGAGTTCTGCCACTATCCTGACCCCATCCAGAAAAGCTTAGGTTTCCAGAAACTGCTTCATCTGGGGCTGGGCCTCTGATCTGGGGAGGCTGGCAGCATTGGTGTCATTTTAGACAATGATTTGATGCCAGCCTTGTTCCAAGGGTCATCAGATAACTACAACTCTTGACCTTTGCCTGTTTCTGCTATATTGATGTAGAAACAAACAAGAAATGGTGATTAAAATAATTTCCATCCCAAAAGGGAAAAAGCTAGTAGCAGCATGGACTGTTCCATCTTTTTGATAATAGTTAGATATGGACAAAAGAGAACCACAATATGGAGCCCTAAGAGCTAATAAGTGTAGATAGTCACAATTATACCCTGGGGTTTCAGGGAACATGTGTCTTGGTCTGAGCTATTTTCTTGATGTGTATTGGGGCCCATTCTGCAGTTCAAGAATTAAATAATTGATTCTATTTTAGTGGTCTCGACAACAAATAATAGAATCCTTCATTGTTTACTAAAACTTGGCTGATGGGGTGAAAAACATCATTTCCTTATCAACACATCAGGGATTTCTGGGAAAGAAAAATCAACACATGGGCAAAAGAGAACTCAGTAAATAAAATCTGAACATCTAAAAATTCTTCAAAAAAGGGGTTTATGCAAAACCTATCATGAAAATTGAGTACTAATGTAATCATCTGTGATCCCTTAGTGACTGGAAAAGGAAATGATTTATCAGGAGCAGGGAAATGCCCTGAATAGGGATAAATGGACATTTAAATGAATGAAGGATTGAAAACCAGGGAAAAGATCAGTACTCCCACTGGTCTCATGTAATAAATGCCATGGAGAAGTGGGAGAGAAAGGTCTGCATTTAACTATGACATTAAAGTCTCTGGAGTAGTGGAAAGACGAAATTAATGAGGACTATAGATAGCTTTAACTTGGTCCAAAGAAGAGGGACAAAATTGCAGATGTTTTCATTGGAGGTTAAGTGCAAAGATCATCACTTCAACTATAGATGTAAACTGCTGGGCACTAAACAGCCATTGACAACACTGGAAAAGCTTTTGGAAAGTGGTCTCATGTATTCTGACAACAGGTTATTTAAAACTCTTAGCAACAAGCAAGGAATAGATAAATTACTGACAAGTTAAGGTGCTGTTTTTAAAATTCAGAAAAATATTGACTGTCATCAGTGCTCTCAAACCCTAGCATACTTATTAACACTTATTTGTTATTGAGTTCAATGCAGCACAATGTGGAAGTCCATGTTCCTATGTAAAATGACTAGCTAATTAATTAAACCAAACCCTTCCTTGAAATAGTCTCAAAATGTCTGAGAGCATATTTTAATATAATTCTAGAAGGCACCAAAGAGTGAGCAAGATAGTTACTGGGAGTAAAACCAGAGGCAAATGGAACCTGGAACTTGCAAGCCACTTCAGGCTTCTGGGTATTTGCAGATGATTCCAGAGGAAGAGGTGGAGATATGTATTGGAAGTCCAGGGCCAGCCCAGGGTGGGGAGGGTAAGAGGAGCCCCCCTCTACATCAAGGGCCACAGTGCAGAGTCAGAGTGACTCAGACCATGTAAACCCCACGATGCAGCCTTCAGTAGTTTTAACCACAAATCCTTTGTATGGATGAATTTGCTGCATTGAAATCACATCACCTAAGTGGTCCCCAAACCTCAAACTGTGAATCTAAAGTTTTAGAGAGGAACCATTTAATAATTATGATACAGGGTTGTGAGTGATGCAGATAAAAATTCAGTGGGCGCCTGGTGGGTGGGGTCTGAGAGAAAGACACCTGAGAAGAAGCAAGATGCACCAAAAAGCAAACAAACAAACAAAAAAAAGGAGCAAGTATAGGAGAAGAAAGGGAAAAAAGGAAAAGGAAGGAAGGAGATGAGAATAGGCCCACATGACCTGGCCAGTGGAGACCCCCTGAAGAGTGAGCTGAAGGTGGCAAGGAGCAATGGTGACCGGTAGTAGAGTGGTTGGTGTGGAGAGTGTGGCACCACAGCAAGGCAGCATAGTGAGCTAGTTGCTGGAAATGGCCAGAGATTGGAAAGCTAGTTTGTGCATCAGCAATTGTAGAAAAAGTTTGAAGAAGCTTGGAGAAGCAGAGCAGCATGGAACACTGGAGAGAGAAGATGCCAGAAAAGGAATAGACATTGCAGCATGCCTGCAGGTTTTGAAGGGCGCCATCCTGGACATGTGTTCAGGACTTTCAGACTAAATGGTACTTGGGGTGAAATAACTGGTCACTTGTGGCTTTGAAAACTATTCATTTTCCTGGTTAATTCCCTTTTGCTAACAAAACCTTGTTGTTGTGCTGCATTTGTGTGGCAACTGCTACGTTGGGGTGATGCGGATCTGTGGCTTGTTGGTTAAAGGCTTCTGCCCCTTTTGACTTGATTTCAGTTACAAAATACCCTCTACCTGGATATCACAAATACATTGTCTGCATTAAAAACCTGACTGCCTGTAAGTGACAGCCTAGGAAGCTACGGCTGGGGCCAGGGATTGCAGTTCAAGTCCCACGGGGGCACATAGCAAGAACTACTTTCAAAAAAATATAGCTGGGCATGGTGGTGCATGCCTGTAATCCCAGATACCTGGGAAGCTGAGGCTGGGGATTGCTTGAGTCCGTAGTACCACAGGCAATGTGAGCCTGCGGTTCCACAGGCAAAAATAGCGAGACATAGTCTCAAAAAAAACAAAAACAAAAACAACAAACAAAAAACCTGACTGACTACTTGATCTTGCACCAGTCAACAGCTTTTTGGACTATTTTACACAACAATGTACTGGGATGATAATACCTCACAGCCCTAACAAAAGAAATAAATTAGAGCAGTTAGTTCAGTGTCTACACCTTGTATGCTATATGCAAATGTAATTTTTTTTTTAAGATTTACTTAAGAGTAAGTACATGAAAGATGGGAGGTGCCTGTGGTGAAATTCTTTGCCTCCTGAGGTTATACAGCACAGGCACTTTTAATAGTGTGTGTTATATATATCTACACAATACATTTTTTTTCTGTACCAAATGTCTTATTTTTTAAAGTGGTGTAAACCTTGTAAAGCAGGTTCTCATGCATCTTATTCTGTTTTTCTTTATAGTCTTTAAAATGATTCACTTTGTGAGTAACTTTTCTTGTGGCTTATATCCGATGGTAATTTACAGCCTTAAATAAAAACTGAGAGTTATTAGATATTTACTGATTCATTTTAATATAACAATAAACCCATTATATTAACAAACATAAAGTAGTTTGATAAACATTTGCCCTATTTTCCAAAACAAAAAATTAGAATAGCATTTAAAATTTTTTCAAGCAAATCACTTTAATATCCGACTTAATAAAAGCCATCTAGATTCTCAGATCTTTTGTAACATTATGTTACAATGTGCTGTTATGTTTAAAGTAAAGGAAGAAAATCCAGTCTCATATTAGATATGCTTTTAGATAGAAAAAAATTTTAACATTTTTTCAGATAATTGCGAATATTCTTAAATAGTACTTTCTTAAATATCATTGCAATAGAAAATCAGTAATCACTTCAGCGAATGTTCATATTCAATTACATTAATATCTCTGAATCTAACTTTCACTTTGAATAGATCTCTGTTCATCAATACTAACTTTGATTCACTGAGTTAGGATAAACTGTCAAATGTCGGCAAACTTTATCAATCATACAAAAAATCACATTCATTAATGTCATCATGAATTTCATCTGATATTTTTTAAGTATTAGAAAATAACAGCACTGAAAGTGGCAATACAAGTTTTCCAAAATTCTAATTTTTGCTTGAAAGTTTAAATTACTTTCCTAAACTATTGGTCTGTCTTCATAAATCTTCAAGAAAGTATCTCTAAATACCCAAATATGAGTAATAGAAATGAGTCAGTTTTTCTTTAAGAAAAAAACAACCCAAAAGTTTTCATGAAAGTTTCATGAAAAAAGCAACTAGCTCAGCCTGCAACTGAAATAATCTATCAAGCACTTTTAATACATTGGTATCCAATGAGGTACTTTATGTAACTCATCCCATTTTTTTCATATCAAATATTAAGAAGTCCTGTAATCAAGGGTCAGAATTTAATAAATAATGTTTTTTTGCTGCTTCATCTGAATAATGTTTTTTTGCTGCTTCAAGTGAAACTGATTTTTTCTTTTCTTACTGCAAATGGGTGGTTTGGGGGGAAAGGTGGAAAGGTTTGACCTTTTACTCAAGGGTTTGTGACTTCAGTAAGAAATGAGATGCAGGCTAAAAATGTCCAGACCAATTTGGAAAGTTGTGTGTCCAGCTGATGGGAGTTTTCAAGCTTTAGGAGAGGCCCGGTGCTAACATAACAATGAGGGCAGTTGAGCCGGACAGCTCTTGCTGAACACATATACAAACATCTACCTCCAAAGAGATTATTTGCTTCCTTCCAAAAGCTGAGAATATTTCTTTCAACATCAACTGAGAAATTCTGCCTTTACTGAAAGATTGCAAGCATTGACTCAGGCAGTTCTACCCGCATAACTGAACCATGCTTGGAATAAAAGATCCATTAATTTATACAGTCTAGTTTTATGAATTCCTTACAACTGGACCAATAAAAAATGTACTCTGAAAAGACAATGTTCAGAAAAGAAAACATTGAAGATATTTGCTGATTCAGGAAATTAATTTCAAGACATTTCAAGTCCTTTATACGTTGTGCCCTTTCCCCACACCTCCTAACTCACACACTGACCTCTCAGAAGAAGTTATTTCTGAAAATATAAGGTTTGACCTCAGCGAGACTGGACAACATGTGAAAGATGATGTGAAACTGAACACAAAATCTGGATTTTTGTGCAGGGTGACACTGAGGGAGTTCTAGAAACTCTTTGGACAGAATTCTGGAATGGGGGAGCAGGGATTGGCTTATTTGGTGATCTCATTGTCATTCATAAGGTTTTGTTACAGAGATATATTCAAAAAAGGGTGTGACAACATGTACCCAAATTACTTAATGAGCAGAGCTAAGTGGTCAGATAAGGAGCTAAAACTGAAGGCAGATAGGAAAAGAGGAAGGAGAGAAAGCTCTTGTTTCTGAAGCCTGATGTGCATCCTGGTACTCTGATAAGGAGACATGGAAGATCACATTTGGAGAAGAGACATGTATAGACACCTGAAAACGACATGTGCATGACAGATGTGGGGGCTGACAATGATGACATAATCTTGATTCAGTATTTCCTTATGTCCCAGCTTTCTGGGATCTGTTTCAGATCCCCCTCCCTCTGGTTCCTTCCAGAAGGTGCTTTAGACTTGTGGCAAACTTTGGGCCTCAGAAACCCTTCTTTGGTTCAATGCTGTTTGGCTGGAAATTTGTCCACAAGAGAATGGGTGATTTGGGGTGTTTTATTGGGAAATTCTTATCAGGAACTTCCTTTTCTTCTCTCCTTATGCACACAAATGCTAGTAAAGGTGTTTTCATGCTATGAGTCCGCTTTGCCTTTGTGCTCAAGCATGGCTTGATCCTCATGGAGTGAGCCTGGCTGCCTTGGATGCCTCTCTCTTCACACTAACAATTTGAATCAAGTGCATGCCATCAACACTGACTGTAGGAAGAGAAATGCTCAAGAAAATTATTTTAATGAGTCATCATAGTTCTATACACTGTGTATGTAAGAATTTTAAGTGAGCATAAACTTTGGGTTCTGTATCAGTTTCTGATTGCTTTAGGAAAAATTACACACTCCGAGGCTTATAACAACTCCCATTTTAGTTTACAAGTTCTGACACAATGTACGATTACACCAAAGTATTTGTATTTGTTAATGAGCACTGCCATAACACAGCCCCAGAGGTGGGATTCCACCTCGGAGGTTGTTGATTATTAGTATCATAAGTCAAACTCAGTTGCTGGCAGTTGGAGGACCAATGTGCCCATTTTTTCACTGGTGATCAGCTGAAGGTCAGTCTGAACCTGTGGAGATAACCCACATTCCTCGTCATGAAGTCAGCGATGGAGAAACTCCCTGACAACTAATCCTTCCCACAATTCAAGTCCCTTTCAGCAGGAAGAGTCTCCCACTCTGGGTGATCACCTGCACTGTGACCCTTACTTCTTGTGTGGGGTCTACATGGCTGACAGTAAATGATTCAGTCTTTGCATATTGATTGGAATGGCCCTTGTCCTCTTTTGGTGAAGAAAGAATGACCCCAGGTCTCTCTCACAGCTTCAGTTTCTTCATAGGATCAGGATTCACCTTTCTGACATAATGGTAGGGGACATTTTTAAAGGTTTGCTGTGCAAAGACTAACTTTTTATCTAGTGAGAGAGTTTGAACAACTGCCTTGTCTAGCAGAAAGATACATGTGTCCACATTCCTTTGTAACAAAGTCAATACTTTCCCTGGCAACTGATGATTGGAACAAATTCTTTAATCACATTACACTCAGTATTATGTGGGTTGTATTTGCTTTTCTTGAAAGTTATGCTTGCAATGAAACTTAGATTAATGAACAAGAAAAGTAGAATGTGTATGAGTGGTTTTATATTTTAATGGAGCTTTGTCTTAGAGAATGGGAATCTTTTTCACTACATGATTTATTCCTTGGGCAAGAACACATTCCAGATGCCTATGCTGTGTGTCTACCTATGAGGAAAAGGGGCTCATCTGAAAACGGCAGATGGATTTAGCACCAGGAAAGAGAGAAGAACAGGAATAAGACTGGAATAGGATGGGAGTAGAGGGAACTGGAGGACATCTGCCTTCACACACACACACACACACACACACACGCACACACGCACACATGCACACACACTCCACTCATACCGATCACAAGCATACATTCCACTCACAAAAATTCACATACTCACATACCACTTACACATAGCACTCACGCATGCACAGACCACACACCATACATATGCACAAATTATATATCCACCCCCCCCCACATACACACATACACATACACACATTGTGGTACTCTCTTTCCTGACAAGAATGTGCTTATCACAAATCTTTCTCAAATTATTTCCATAGAATTTAACAGAATATTTGCATTTTTTTCAAATTAACCACACTGCCTTTACCCCACAGTCTGAAGGAAGTAGCCTGAATTATTAGAGAAGTTTAAGTCTGAAACAAGCAAGAAAGCTGATCTGATCTTGCTGAGGAGCAGTGATAGAAGGAAAGGACTAGAAGTGAGTAGTAGGATGGAAGTGAAATTGAAGAGAAGAAGTAAGAGGGAATATTCTGTCCCCTTATCTGGACTACTCTTGAATGAAAAAATTATTCTCCTAACATTATAACTTTAAAATAGAAAAATGCTACCTTAGAAGAAAGTCAACTGCTGCTGTGTGGTTATGTCATTCTTGCCTATTCTCTGGCAAATGTCTTAGTGATAATCATGTTGATAGAGATGGTAATGATTATGGTATAGAAATTGAAGGTGAAGTAAAGAAAAAACTGATCCTCTCTGTGGATCTACTGAACTGTCAACCTGAGTCAAGGAAATATTCTGAGTAGAATATCTGGGTGTGAGTAAAAGAACAAAGACATAGGTAGGCCACAGAATCATGGCAGAACCCCAAGGGGGAGCAGCAAATGGCAAATGGAAAGGACACATCTGGACTAACTATGCACTAATGTCTCTCTCTACATGTAACTTGCTTACTAACAAGGACTGGGAGACTGACTCCCTTAGCCAGAGTACAGCAAAACGGCAAAGAAGCAGCAACATAGAACTAAAACCAGAAGGAAGGAGACAACCAACAAGAAGGATGGAACACAGAGCAGCTTCAAAGGAGTTGGAGAGAAAGCCTACCACAAAGTCAAGAATCGACATCTAAACAACACGACCTACGGAGACCCAGGAAACCAAAACTTTGCCTGGGAAAAAAGACAATACTTCAGAAAAGGAAGAGACCTATGGGCTAAAACATGATTGAATAAACAGCAACAAGAGAGGAGCTGGAGCGACCAGAGTTGGAGTGGGGTGGGGGGGAGGTTAAGGAGATTAACAATTATGTAAAATAAATACATAAATAAACATTTTTAAAAAAAGAATAATGACATAAGACACATCCGTGTTTCTTTATAAGTGGGCAAAAGAGTGAACAACTTGCAATTAACCGAAGGAGGGAGGGTTTAAGGAATTGCTGCTATGTGTCAAGATTGTAAAAATCATGGCATTTATTGTCTTCAAGTTTCCCAGTGGTCTCAGTACTGTATACTAACTTTTCACTTAAACATGAACTGGCAGAATGTTGGTCTTACCTGAATTCATTCTACAAAAGGACTGCCCTTGCATGCCTGGAAGAGTTCACTCCCAGAATCTGCCCTCATGGAACACAACTGACAGCCCATCCTCACGGAGGGGAGAGTCCAAGCAGCACTGATTTAAGACAGAAATCCAGATTCCCTGCAAACAGCAGTGCATCTTCAGTCAGTTGTTTGAACAGACATCTTAGCTGCCATCCAGAAATCTGTACACATACTTTCTCAGCTCTTTCCTGCCCTTAGCTAATGCTGTCCTTCCTTGGTGAGGAAGGGTTTGGCAGCCTGCAGCCAAGAGTGGTCAGACACAGCCCTTGATTTCTCTGTGCACAGGCCCCAAAGAAGTCACTGGACCATGAACTGGAGTGACCTCTGGCCTCTGGGAATGGCTGTACTTAGCCAAACCGGAAAGATCGTTGTCTGTTTTTCTCTTGACATTCAGATAAGAAAACGCCACTGATCCCCTTAGAGATCCACTCTGGTCCATCAGGAAGTTTTCCCCCCAAATGGTAAGAGCAGTAAAAATAGAAAGAATAATTATTAGCCTAAATATAGGGATTCCAGATGGCAATCTGGCCTTTCATCTCAACAAGAGGAAATGGCAGAGACAAAATTCAAGAGATGAAAAATGGAAAAGCTTGTGCCTGTGGGTGCTTCAGCTTAGTATTTTGATGCTTTAGAGATGAATCTCTATCATGCAAAGCTGAGGGCTCTTCTGGGAAGGTGGAAGGCAGTTTTTCTTACAGGATGTTGAGTGTTACTTGTTGACCCCTTCAGCACACCTAGGGCAAATGAACTTCATAATACAAGAAAAGGGCAAATGCAATTGCTTCCAGTATATTTTGGATGACTATTTTGGGAGGCCATTGTGAAACAGAAGCCAGATTTCACACATATTTAATTAAAAAAACACTTAAATAGTATTGAGCTTTTCCACATATCCATATTGGCTCAAAATTCATAATGTTATGATTCAAAGCATTTTTTTCTAAACAATTATTCTAAATATGTATTTATTAAGGGGACTGCATTGCAAACGACATTCAGCATTTTTAAAATTTTGAAAATATATAACAGACAGAACTTTTACCCTATCATCAGAAGATCTGAAATTTCATTATTTACTCTGGAAGAATCAAATGCATCTTTTATTGATCTTGAATTGCCAACTCTAACACCTAACTAGAGCCATTCTAACTACTTGACAACTCTTGAATGCCAATTGTTATAGACATTTTGTGCCTATATTAAACAGTTGAAGTCAAACTACTAATGAATCTATGCACAAATTACTTAATCTCCTTAAGCTTTAGTTTCCTCATCTATAAATAGGGACAATAATAATAAATATTTCATGGGATTGTATAAGGAATTTATGAACTAGTATAAATAGCAATAATAGGAGTTCAATAGGTGGCAATTTATTTTTATTGCTGCTGTTATTATTTTTTTCTGTTTGATTTAATTTCTTCATAGATAATCAGTTTTCTTTCCTACTTATATTTTCACCCATTGAGATTCTATCTCAATGTCACCTGTCACCCAGAATTCTCAAATATATGTTTTCTGTGGTGTGTTCTAGCTCTCATAGTTAGAAGCAAATGTTCCATTGTCACCAGTTCTAGATTATTTCTTTTATGTCCACCATATAGCACTTCCCATTTATTGTCTTGTACTATGCCTTCTTTCTGCCTAATCTATTTCAATAAGAATAATAATCTTGGGGGGAGAGGTTAGGTCAATCAGTTCTCACTTAAAAATATCAACAACAACAAAAACGTTCTTGAATGAATATGCTTATACTCTAATAGAGCCATCCTGTTTATGCAATTATGTATTCACTTATTGAATCCATACAGTAATGATTTTTCATTTGAATTCGTTTTCAATGTTAGTATTTAATAATTGAATAAATATTTTTATCCTAAATTTGCAACTTAATAATTAAAGTCATGAAGAAAGTATAAATAGCCACAAGGTCTTATTCTTTCCCTCTGTTTGGATTTCAAGCTGTCATTCTTGAAATACCTGTGAGCAGACAACTCCTTCCAGAATGAGGCAGTGATGCTACCAAAATAACTGATGACATAATTTCCAGTAAATGATTTCCTTTTTTCTCCCTTCATTTTTTTCACCTGTGAAATGGGTGGGGGATTCAGTCAGATGATCTTCTAAGGGAAGAGATGTGGATTTAGTATGATTTAGTTCCCAGTATGTATGATTTAGTACAATTTAGTTCCTAAGTCATATAAAGTGTGGTAAGCCAATGTTATTTCAATAAAAGGAAACAAAAAGTCATTTCTTCTCTAACATTCTCTAGCTTGCCATTGTAAAATGAGAGCATTGAATTTGAGGACTTGAAGTTTCCTTTCAGTGGTATGATTTCATTACCCTCTTTTTTCCAGATCACATAGTATCCTAATAAGAGCAACAAAAATTAATTTTTCAGGTGCTACATCCTCTATTGAAAATTTCCTAGCTTGTTTGTGAGATTCCCCATTGAGTTTCTCATATATATTCATAAATACATTTCTCTTGACTCCCTAATTATTCTAACTACATCCTCAGTTGCTTCTACTTCTCATAAAATCCCTTGTCCTATTTGGGGAAAAAGGATTTTCACTCCATTTTCTCATCCACAAAACTAACAATGTTTCATCCTCTTCCCAAGAAACTATATCTCATCCAATGTTTTCACACAAAGATGAGGATATTTTAGTATAGACACCTTTTAGTCCACCAGGAAAGACCCCTCAGTATAAGGGTAAGATCATTTAAATGTACCGTGATATATTTGATGACTAATTAAGTATGTTATTATTTGAATTTATCAAAAGTAACTCATCAGGAGTCCCAAAAGGCAGCTAGGATGGAAGGGGATTGGTCAGCTTGAAGGATCCAAGTCCTTCCTTTCTTTCTCTTTTCCTTTTTCTTTATTTTTTCATTTTATTTTTTTTATTATATAAATAACATATATATATATATATATTTCACATCATTGTAATCCCTGGGGGGGGTCACCCACAACCTCCCTTCCCCTCTCTGGCTGCCCTAGCTCATCCCCACCCCCAGTTGTGTACTTTCATTTGATTGTCCATATATTAGTGAAACTACTTGGTTTCTGTTTTTTCTTTCTGACTTGTTTCTGCCAATGTGATTTCTTCTAGGTACATCCATGTTACCAAAAAAAATCACCAAATTTGTCATTTTTAATTGATGAGTAAGGATCCAAGTTCATTCATGAATTACCAGCACTCAGTAGGAAGGCATTGCTTGGCTAGACTACCTTGGAAATGATCTACCATGCCAGTGATCTACCAGTACCAATAGAAACTTGAAGCCCAGAAGAGATGTATTGAGGCCGAAGCCCTGTTTTACTTCACTAATTGGAACAGACAGGTGCAAGATGCATATTTGAACCCCCACAAATACCAACTTGGAGGTTCCCAGACACTGTTCAGTCACTACTCCACATACACAACAATGTAGATGATGGTCAAATATTTCAAAAAATTAAACATGCTTCCAAGAGATCTGAAAATTTGCAAACAAGGACAAATAAAGTACTAAAAATACATTTGCTTCTGTGGTATCTCACATTGGGAATTCCCTTTGGAATTGTCTCTTTTTTTGTCTTTGAAGATAACACTTCAGGAAGAATAAGAGGGCAGGGAGACATCAATAGTCTTGTCTGGGTAGCAGATTCCTCAGAGATTCTGCTCAGTGCAAATCATTTTCTCAGTAAGCAGCCACACCAAAAAAAAAAAAAAAAAAAGTGTAAAGTCCAAACCTCTGTTAACAATAGAGTTAATTTTTTCTGGAGTAAATTCTGCTTGTCTCTCTAAGGACCTATAGAGATGGTTGAATGATGATGGAGGATTCAGTGTTTTGGGATCTTAGCCATTCATTTCTCATTCATTAAAGCCCTACTAACATCTACTTTTTACATGGCACTGCACTTACTACTACTAGAAAAAAATGGGAAAATAGCCAGATAAAATCATTTCTTGGGGTTGTCATTTGTTCATTCATCTCTAACCTTGAGGCCCCCAAGTTCATTCTGTTGCGGGGGTGCAGCTGGAGCAAAAGATGGGTGCTTACTATGTTTTGGAATGGGACTTCTTTCCTATGATCTGTAGCAGGAGTCCCACCACTACACAAAAAGTCACAGTCATTTATCCTTTGTCTGATATGCTTGTCGTTTTGCTCAGTAGGTTATACAAAGGAATCTTTCAAATTATTTAAAGAAAATGATTTGCTTTGACATTTTTTCTTTAAAAAAGTGGGTCTTTGTCTTTTCTCCCCCATTATTTTTTCATGAGTGTTTTAGTGCCTTTTGGTAAGGGATGCTATTCTGGCTATTGGAGCACTGTAGATTTATATCCTTGGTCTAAGATGAGGTGTTGTTCAACTGGCAAGGCAGGTCATTAAAAGACTTAAAAGAACACACAGAGAGCTTATTATAAGCAAGATGAAGCCCTGAGCAACGTGAGCTTTTCTGAGAAATTCCAGGGACAAAAACATTTGACACCAAGATGGAAAAATAACCCAGTGCTAGAGAGTTCGAGCCTCACTTAACCTGTCACCCCCACCCTCTTCATCTGCGCAATTGCTGCTGTGCTTATCTGTCCACTGGAGAAGAAAACATTGAATTAAGAAAAACAACCATACTTTGAGTGCCCAAAGTTGTATACATGTTCATACATGCTGTCCTTGTCACTTTGAATCATTTCCCCTGGGTATTTGTCATTTGTACTCTAGACATTCTGACAGCCGTTTGGCACTTGCGTTTTGTCATGTTGGAGTATATTTCCATTGCATTCAATTTTTTTCACTTCAATTATATGTGGCGAATCATACCCTTGCTATGGGGAAATTTGTCTGAAGTCCTCCCCAGAGCCAAGATCCACTGGAGACCCCTCCTCTCGGAAGTGCCAGTAGGTCTGGACACTGCCTTCCTCTCGATTTGAAGAGCAGCTAATTTGATTTATTCTCCTTTTTGAGAGTGAACCAGATCATTTGCATTGTAAATAAAACCATTTCTTGTCTTTTTTTCCCATCATTTTTGATTGCTTTTGGCTGCTTAACTTGGATAATTTAATCAGGGGCCATATGAAAGAAAGCAGGGAAAGATTTTAAATAAGTTTAGGAACGAGCTCAAAGCAAATCTATGGCAGTAACAGATGAGTAAAGCCTCTCTGGTTTCAGACTTTGTGAGTATAATATGGGATGCAAGTTATCATTAGTGCTTCTGCAGGTCCTAGGTAAACTGAAAGAGTGACCTCTCGATATACATCCTGCGTGTAATCGGGGCTTGATGTTACATGCCGACAGCCTTTCAGTGAAACCTGGTATGTGTTCGCAGTGGAGAAAAGAGCAAATGCTCCCAGCCAGTCCCCCAAGTGAGGCAAGATTACTTCTACTCCATGCAGTCTAAGCCCAAGTGACAGCAAGATGGCACCAACAGAGGTTTCTTTTTCTGCTGTGATCATCATGTGGTAGTGAACAAATGAAGCAGCTGCAAGTATTTGCCTTTTGCTACAATGTAACCATTTTTGTGGTGACACAGGCTATCAAAAAATGAAATGAACTCAAAAGAGCAACAAAAATCTTTTTTAAGTCTAAATTGTTATTGATTAGATAGCCCCAAGACTGTGATCAATTCTCCAGATAATGGTATTGGATGATGGGGCTTTCCTTATTACCAGGAAGGGCACTCAGAGGTCATTCCCACAAGGATTTCATTCTTTATTTACTTCTACCTTGGTCATGGCAATGGCTTACTAGTGTTGGAATGCAAGTCATGCTTAGAACAATTTAGAATTCTTCACCCCCCCCCTTACAGATAATGTGGGGAATCTCAAGGAGCATTAGTCTTCCCTGGAAGGTGCAGTCTAATCCAGCTTCAGCTGATTCTTTCCAAAGTGGTAGAATTGTGCCCACTCCTGAAGATGCACTGGGAAGTGATTTTACATACAGCTTGACAGGCTTGTGGGTTATGCTTTCCAAATCCACTAGAGAACTCATGGGTCCAATCTTGCTACTTTCAGCTGCCTCAGTAAATTGTTGATCTCACCACTTTGATGCCACTGGTTTTGATCATCTCTCCTCTTGGACCAACCCTCCTACTTCTCTGACCTGCCTCTTTCTAACTCAGCCTTCTTCAGTTTTCTTCTCTTCCTACCATTTCTTCAGTACTTCTTTGACACTCCAAATCCATCCAGTTTTCTTAATACCATGATTGTCTTTACTGGGACTTGACATTGCCTGAGGATTTCACACCCCTAGAAATCTTCTCCGAGTAAAAGATAACATGTTCCATGTCCCATGTGCCACTGGGTCAGGAGACTGGAAGTTCAAGCACCTCATTTCTTCTTTGTTTTTTCTCAATTGTTACTTCTCTTTTCTCATGCAAAGTCCTTGCCTGGTGGATATCCACACCAATCATTCATGTAAACCCTGAACACCATCTCCACTTCAGGTGTCAGTAGCTGCTGAGGTCACAATTGTATGGGTTGTCTCGTTGCGAATACCGATGCTGCAAAGATTTTGAGTTCTATCTCTTATTCAGAAATAAAATTCTTAATCTTTATATATAACCTTAGTATTTCTCTCAATCTTCCACACACATGCTACTCCTGGATTTTACCAGCTCTGTGTGTTTTACCTATCACTTTGCTCAATCCCCTCTCTCCCACAAACCATCTGTCTAGTCAATTTATCCTGTTCATTAAGTCTCTGCTCAAGTTCTATCATTTTACCTGAAATGTCTTCTGGCATTCCAGCCTAACATCCTTTGTATTTCTTGTCCTGCAAATACCCCTAGTCTTCATTATCTCTGTCAGGAGATCAAAACTAAAACTTTACTAGCTGTGACTCCCTCTGCTTCTTTGAAGCTTTCCATTGAATTTCCTGCTCTTTCAAGTATCCTGTTGTTTCTTTTTGGTGCTATGCAAGAGGCCCTTGTTCTGCTAGTTCATCCTCATGATCACCACATGGAGTATAAGAGTGAACACTACAAGGGATGACAGATAGCTTTTACCCATGCTACAGATTTATAGCCACCACCGTGCGTGATTAGAATACCCCATCATAAGCCTGACAGCTGAACACATTCCAACTAGTAATTTTATCACTTATTTGCACACTTAATTTTTTGTAATTATAAAATAGACTTAATTAGGTTTTTAAAATATACTTAAAGTGACAAACTTGCCTAGCATCATGAAATTTTGCAGATGAAGGGCTTTATTTTCCGTTTCTCTTATTTTAAGAAATGCTTAATACATGTTATTTTATCAGTCAGTATAATTTTAAAGCAGCAAAACTTTATTTTTAACTTATGTATCCCTAGTGTGCCAGCAAAGGAATTTTACTCATCTTAGTCTTGGGAATTCAAGTTGATTGAGTTTATATCTCAATATATTGAGTCTATATCTTTCACTATTACTGAGCTGGAGAGACCAGAGCCCTGGATGGTCTTTCCCTATTGATTCAAAGTTCTGGTTCGAAAGCCATATCCGTTGCTTCCCCAAGCAAATCCAGAACCATTGACTCAAAACAATCCAGGACCTACCCAGCCACAAGTGACCAGGAAAGCTAGTATTCCATATCATAGGAAGTGCTGAAATTGATAAGCAGAATTAATAACTACCATATCTATAAGGTTCAACCTCTAGTCTTACATTTAATTACAATAAAATGAGAGTAGCTGGAAGGCAATAAAATGAGTATGTATTTAAGAGCCAAAATAGCTGAGATTCGAAACTCTATTCTACAACTTGTTAACTCAGTCTGTGTGGCCCTGGGCAACATACCTGACTTCCCTAGATCTCAATTGTGTTAACCGCAAAATGGATGTTTAACAAGATTGCTATGAGGATTGAGTGAGATGCAATCTTTTTAAAAACCTGGAGTGATTTCTAACAAGTATTAGAGACCACACACACACACACACACACACACACACACACACACACACACACACACAATTCCCTTATTTCCTTTTCTTTTATCCTCTGTACAAATGCTCTGTGCAGATATTTCCCTTTTGTCCTTCCTTACTTCCCTTATGGTTTTGGATTTGTTCTTTGGGTCAGAAAGATGCAACCTCATTTCTGGCATATGAAAGTGAGCATATTCATTCAATGCTATAAAAAAGAATGTGTTTTCGTTGATGCTTACACCATATATATATATATATCAATTACAAGTCTGTGCTATGTAGGAAACTGTCTCTGATTTGATCCAGATGCTGTATCAATCCCATTGCTTAATTTGTGATTCATTCTTTACCCCAGTCTTACTGGAATCCTGTTACCTTTGTAAGATCATATTTTATCTCATCATATACACTACAACTCTTTCAGAGCTAATAATCAGTGATAAATATGGTTTATCACTCCCAGAGTTACACATTTTATTTTCTGTTGCTCACACTTTATCAGGTATTAAGTATCTCAGTAATGATATCCTTGATGTATCCACTTGCTAGGGGTGACTGCATAATATAGCAACAACTGAACATCTGAAACCACTGAAAGTAATTGTCTCATAGCTATGAAAGCTGTACATCCAAGATCAAGATATCAGTGTTGTTACTCTGAGAGCTGCAAGAGAATCTGTTTTGTGCATCTCAGCTAATGGTGGTTGTTTGCTGGTAAGCTTGGACATACCTGGGCTAATCCAAGTAGCTAACTGGTCTCTGCCTTCATATTTGCATGATATTTTCTTCGTGTGCTTGTATCTGTGTCCAAATTTCCCCTTTTAAAAGAACACTAGTCATATCAGATTAGAATTCAGGCTAGTCACCTCAACATAACTTACTTACATCTTCATAAGCACTATCTCTAAATACATTTAGTCTCTGAGAAGCAGAGGTTAAGACTTCAGCAGATAAAGAACCAGCAGAAAGGTAGAACTTTGCCCAAGAGCAAAGTTGAGGAAAACAAATAAATATATTTCTCAGAAAAAATGAACTGAAATAACTTTGCTAAATTAGAGTAACAATTGGGAAATAGTACATAGACAGTAAGCCCACAACCATTGGGGTTATCTTTTCTCCCTGATAATAATTATTTACATCTCTCCTGGACAAATGTAAGAACTTAACATAGAATCTACAGCTAAATGCCATAGTCAGTAGCATAGAGCATGTCAAACAATGCTTCATAGTCTTATATGATCAAATAACCTTGAGGAGAATAGAGATGGTATTGTACTGGGCAGCCATTCTTTTCCTTTGTTTTCATATTTTGGATGTTTTCTTGATAGACCTTTCCAAAAAAAATCTAAAACTTATTTCTACTCATAAAATGTCTGATTTCATAAAGCTAAGTCTGATTGCTTTATACAGGTCAAAGAAGAGGCACATATTTAACTATATAAACTTCTTCATGATCATCAAAGTTAAAGCTATTACTAAAGTCATAAAATTTTGTCTGAAAATGACATCAAAAACCCTGAATTCTGAATGGACTTCAAAAAGTCTTCATTATTTGTTTCTTCTAGGTAGAAAGAGTTAGGAAAGCATATAATAAATTTGCTTCATTGTGTTTCATTTCAGTATTGACAAATGTGAGCAAATTCTTCTGTCCTGAAAGTTTGCTAATGTAATTAGTCTTCTTTTCATCTGTGGTGCAAGGACTCTGTAAGCTCACAACAGGTCTCAGAAATTTTCTGGGAGAGCTTCATGAGTACAAGTTTCACAAGCAAATTAATCAAAGCCTTATAATAAAACTATTAAGTGAGATGAACTCTCGAACTACCATGCCTTTGGTTACATAATCGATTTGTCCAATTATATTCAGGCTAAAAAAAAAAGAAGTCAGATTCTTATTGAACCTCTACAAATATAAAATATTACCATGAAAACTAAAGACATAGTAAAAATATGTCTATATCCTTGGAGGTCAGGAAGAAGAAAAACACAAAGAATGCTTCATTTTAAGCTACAGAATAGAAAAGATCCTGAAATGTTTTTTTATCCAATACAATACAGATTGTTGAAACATTATCAATGATATGTCAAGACAAACTGACACCATTCTGTCTCTTCGTCGACAGTAACTAATCGATTTTTTACACTGGATCTTGGGTCAACAGTTGTTTTCATGAAATCATCTCAATCTGGATTTAGGATTCCAGAAGAACTCAGTTACAAATACAGCCAGTCTTGCGCAAGCCAATTTGAAAATCTATAATATAAAATACCAGTTTATGGGTGCTAGTTTGTTATGGACCCCACACAAAATCAGGATAGACTCAATGACTTAAATGACAGAAATCGATTTTCTCATAGTTCTAGAGGCTAGAAGTTCAAGATCAATGTGTCAGCAGGATTGATTTCATTCTGAGGTCATTCCCCTTGGCTGCTGTATGGCTGTCTTTTTACTTAATCTACAAATGGATTTCCCTCCACATATCTGTGTCTTAGCCTCCTTTTCTTATAAAGGAAAACAGCCATATTTAATTAGGCCCTTTCTAGATGACAACTGCTTACATTTATCATCTCTTGAAAAATCAAGTCTTCAAAGGAATTTAACATATGATTAAGAGGATATAATCCATAGCATTAAGTCTATCTGATTTAGCTAATTTCAAGTTCCCAGGTTGTCCTTTACTGGCAACCCAATTCATGACTTCAGACAATCATAAGAGGAAAGTAGAAACAACTTGATGTTAAGATCAAATGGCTGCTAATTCATCAATCAGCATCACAATGCAGAAGAGTAGAGAATTATTGAACTAAATAGGATACATAGTAGTTTTAAAATGGTTAGATCAATGATTCTGAGGGATTGGAGGAGACAACACTCAGATGTCAGAAGGTGAATTAGAGTTGGGATACACTAGGCCATGGCCTCCACTTCTTCCTTTCATTGCTGCAATTTCTTTCCAGACGTACAAAGTTCATTTTAATAGATCAAGCATATAATAGTACAATGGAGACTGAGTAGTTCCCCTTCACTCAGGAATGCAAAGAAATTTGTCCGTCCTGTGTGGCATTTCATTGCAAATAGAAGATGCTTTTCCCAGACATGATTGCTTGGTATTCCCAAGAGCACAGTACATCATGGTACAATGAGAATATTTCTAGTGACTTCGTATATTCACATTGGGTGTCTCAGAAGCACCCTTAGTCTATTATAGTGGACAGCAGATGTCATTGACTGAATATTTGAAAATACAGCATAAGAGAACACCATAGTCCCTCAACAAGGATGGTTTCCCTGTTACTAGTTTAATCTGCTGATTTAATGTTTAATTGTTCTTACTACCAACACTGCTGATTGTGGGTTAGTCTCAGAGACTCTGTAAGAAACTTCTCTAAAATATTAATCAAGGTCCATATAACTCTAACACATCCACTCCATTTCCACTATAGTTCTTTAACATGCAAAAAAAGACTCATTTACTTTCAAATCTGCTAACCACTGCTATTTTGCTTATGGTATTACACAGGGACCATCTAACTCTGGGGTCAATATACCTAGATATTTTCATATCAGTTAACAGAGGAAAGATTACAAAAACAAGTCTGTTAAGGGAACCCCTACTTATCAGGAGCTGCCTTGTAAGAGTCACTGGCAACTAGGGCCAGAGTAGAACTGTCAGGTGAAGCCACGTAGCAAGGAAGGTAGGTCAGCTAATAGAGCTCTCTTGCTTCTACTGCCAACTTGCATGGTGACTCCGCTGAGAAGGACATTCAAAGGAGACATGAGGAGAAGAGCATGTCCAGATATTTGAAAGAAACTTGTGGGTGAGAGACATCTTGGCAGACTGACAATAGCAGCCATTATCTTGGTCTGTGTTTGTGTGAGTCTCTTTGTAGGGTAAATGAATTATCAGAGTTTTTCACATCTTTCCACCATTGCTATCTATTACCAGCACCTGTAGTAATGTGCCCTTGCCATGATTGTGAATACCTAGACTATGAGAGTGTGCATGTGTGTGTATGAGTATGAGTGGGCTCACCTGACCTAAGAGAGAGGATAAAAGGGCAATATGTTCCTGGAAGGGAGGCGAGAACATAATGGAGAGAATGTGAAGAGAACAGGAGATTGCCAAAGAGAGGACAGAGGAAGAAGCATGAAGATACCTGGGGGAAGAGCTGGGAGACTTGCTTGCCTGCTTACTTCCCAGCTTCCCTGCCCCTGCTACCTCACCTGACTGGTGTATCTGTGTACCTGGTTCCCTGAGAGAGCATTAAAACCTGCAAAATCCACCAAGGGCTCCGACATTCTTCTTTTGTTACTAGAACCAGCAATGAACGATCCCGATCTGGATGGTTGCACTATACTTCTAGCCCAGATTTGCCCTTTTTCCCCATTCTCATGTCTCCTTGCCAGAAGGTGCTTTACAATTGTGACAAGTTTTGGGGCCTAAGTAGTCCTACTTGGACTCAACCCTCTTGGACTGGTATTTTACCCATGATGGGATGGGTAATTTGGGGTGATTTTTTTGGAAACTTGTTAGGGAATTTCTTCCCTCCTAAGTACACTCATTCTGTTAAGGCTATTTCACACTATCTTTGTCTTTATGTAGCAGATGGTGAAACCCTGTGTTAGGGCATGCACCTTATTTGTTTGGATCCCTGGATACTCTTCGATTGTGAGCTCTGAGAAAGATGACTTGTAGCTCATAATACACTATGTTGGAATGCACTTGCATTGCACTTGCTTCCTAGAAAAGTTTTGGAGAAATTTCATTTTTGTTTGTGAACAGAGTGGTGGAGGATCTGTTTGCTAGAGCTTCAAAGTTCATTTTCAAATCTTCCCATTTTCTTTGTCACTTTATACTACTTCCTGCTCCTAGATGAGGTTTATATTTCCTTCTTCCTTTAGGTTTCCAGAGAGGCAGAGTCATTGTTCTTTCATGTGCTTGTCAATTTAACAAACTGTTTCATGATTTAGAGCCAAAAAAAAATGTGACTTTTGTAGAGGAAGGCAAGGGTACAGGAAGAGGGAGAAAGGGAGTATGGGGCAAAGGGATAAACTCTAGTATATTGGGATTGCCTTTTAAAATCCATTTCCCCCCACTCAGATAACTTGCTGACCTTATCTTATGCTACATCTGATTGCAATTACTCCAGTTTGTCAGGCTGACCAATTTTAGAAACTTGGACAATGTACTTCGTTGCAATCAGATCCACATTAAAATCCAGAAATGAAGGAAAAATCAGTTATTGCTATTGGAGTTGTTATGGTAGATTTTCTCCAAAAGAAATACACTTATATCAGCAGGCTTGAACTTTCATTTTTCCAAACATTTTTTCCCATAGATATGTCTAGCATCTTTTACATGATCTGTAATTTTTAAAAACTCAATTATTAGCTATTTTATTTCAATAGCTGTTCAACAGTTGTTCTTATACCTCATTGCTTTCTTTTATGTAATTTTTTAAATTGTTGATAGAACATTTCAAGGTATGAAACACAAGCAGAGATGAAAAAACTCTAGGGAAGAGTCACATCATTAATCTTTCAGTATTAGAATATAGACCCTCCCTATTCACTGATTAATTTTTGTTTGTATTCTATCTTGCTGCTATGCTGTGGGTGGAGTGATTTGGCAACTTCTTAATACAATGTGATTTAGAGGTATAAAAGAACAAATCTCTGATACTAAAATTCCTTGAACAAATTATCTTCACTCTAAAATCCCCACTCTGTCCTTCTAGACTAGTAATTTGGAAGTAGAAACCTCATTTAAAATGCAAGTGTGTCATCTGGAACCCAGAAACTATTCTAGAAGCTGTGCTCAGAGCTTTGTCATTTCCCACACAGAGAGTAAAACCTCAAGGAGATAAGATGGGACTTCAGAGTGTAGAGTCAATCAAAGTCATGCTGAGCCTTTAGGGAAGCTAGTCACACTCTCTGGGAATCATACAATTATCTAGTTTTTGGTTGGCAGGGAAGAGCAAGTCTCAGAGAAATACTTGGGCTGAGCCAGAAACAGTTGTGGGATAATGAAAAGTTAACTATTTGCCAAACAATGTGTTCTCAAATACCTTATCATGTCTCACTTAATCCTCATGCAAACTTGAATATTAAGAGCTGATTTACTAATAGAGAGAAGAGAAAATGAGTGACATAAGACCTATGTTCACAGAGCTATTTTACTTCAGCATCTGGATTTGATTCGTGGTCAATCACCTTCAGCTTCACCATCTCACAGAAAAACCGAAAGGGTAAACTACATGGAGTTTGACACACATCAGAGCGTCAAAAAAAAAACAACAAAACAAAAACAAAACAAAGCCAAAACTGAAAGCCACTAGTGCATCCTCTCTAATCCTGATTCTTATGATGCTTGTGTGTGGAAGTGAATTCAGATTTAGGTCAAATTAAGTCTCAACAGTTTAAAAAATTGGTTTCCAGACAGGTAAACATTCAACTTCAACTGCAACGTACCAGGTTCTTTCTTTTTCTCTTCCCTGTATTTGTCCACATTGCCCCACCTACATTTGATCATGCTGTTCCCTTAACCATGAACTTTCTTCTCTCTCATCTGTTTGCCAGTTTCCTAGGAGGTAGAATAACTTCAGATATTTATAGTTAGGTTGTAAAGCCAACATGTAAGGCAAAGGTGAAATAGATCAACATTAAACTGTGAAACTGCTAATATTTTTTTTTTTGAGATTAGGTCTCGCTATTTTTGCCCGTGGAACCAGGCAACTATTGTTGACCGGGGTACCGCAGACTCAAGCAATCCCCAGCCTCAGATTCCCAGGTAGCTGGGATTACAGGCGTGCGCCACCACATCCAGCTATTTTTTTGGAACTAGGTCTCGCTACGGGCCCCAGGCAGGACTCAAACCACTATCCCTAGCCCCGGCCGCTTCATAGGCTAAAGCTTACAAGCACGAGCCACCGTGTCCGGCTGAAACTGCGAATATTAACTTTAAAGTTCAGTGCAGTTGGGTTGGTCATTGCAGGTCTCTACAGCACAAGAGAACTGAGGCTGCTGATCATGGCTCCTATTTCATGTCTCCTCCAGTGTATGTTCTCATTAAACAGAAGGGTAGGTGAAAATGGCCTGTTCTAATTTAGTTGCTTTGTGTCTTTCTTGATTCCCACTAGCGTATGCATAATTAAAGCAAATTACTCATTTGATCCAGCTTGGATTCATTTATTCAGAGTGAGTTGATATGATATTCTTCAACAGGTATGACACTGTAGCCTTTCACATTTTTGACATTACTCTCCATGAAGATAGTTTTATTGAACTCATCTTCGGCATACTAAGATTTCTGTGGTGAAAGATTATCTTTCACTTATCTATAGACCCTGTAATTCATAATAATAATCAATGAATTATAAGCTAAGCAGATAGTGGTATATATATAATCCTTTTATGTCTTTTAGGACTATTTGCTGAAAAAAAATGCCCAGATACTTTATGGCCTCGATAAGCATAATGTTAGCACAGGAAAATAGGGTAAAGTAAGAATCTTCTAGGAAATGAAAAGGCCAAATACCCCCAAACAGAAAACTGGATCAAACAATTGTGGCATATTTAAACAATGGAATATAATTCAACAATCATAAAGACAAACTTGTGTCATTTGTGGCAATATGGATGAAGTTAGAAGGATTCATGCTAGTGGAGATATGCCAGGAAGGGACTCATTTAATTTATATGTGGGATATAGGAAATATAAAGGACAAGAAAAAATTAAAACTAGCAAACCGATAACAGAATTAAATTTTACAGCGAAAGAGAGAAATCAGGGAGGGATGAGTACAAGACATCAGGATGATTGTTCACTAGTGACATGGTGGTAGGAAACTTGGGGGTATACAACAATTTGAAAAAAATATATAATGAATAAAATATATATAAATGTAAAAAAATAAGATATAATGTCACCTAAAATTATTTCTGTATTTAAAAATGAAAGGAAAGGAAGAAAGAAAGAAAGAAAGAAAGAAAGAAAGAAAGAAAGAAAGAAAGAAAGAAAGAAAGAAAGAAAGAAAGAAAGAAAGAAAGAAAGAAAGAAAGAAAGAAAGAAAGAAAGAAAGGGAGGGAGGGAAGGAAGGAGGAAGGAAGGAAGGAAGGAAGGAAGGAAGGAAGGAAGGAAGGAAGGAAGAAAGAAAGAAAGAAAGAAAGAAAGAAAGAAAGAAAGAAAGAAAGAAAGAAAGAAAGAAAGAAAGAAAGAAAGAAAGAAAGAAAGAAAGAAAGAAAGAAAGAAAGAAAGGGAGAGAAGGAGAGGAGGGAGGGAGGGAGACCAACCAAGGAGCAGTTTGCAATCTGTTAGCTTCAATGAAGTTAAAGCCAGTGGTTCCAGGTTAAGGTAGGGACAGAACACATCACCACAGAAGTTCCAGTGCCTTTTCTATGTAAAGATAGCTCATCCTTGGGGTTGAAAGACTGTATACTGCAGCCTTGAGGGCCTTAGCCCCAAAAGAATACTGCTTAGGAAGGGAAGTAAACAGAAAACTGGAGAATCTTAGAAGTATTGTAATGAACAAGGGATGCTGACTTTCAAAACTGTTTCCTTGGGATGCCAATAGGAGTGTAAATCCCATCTGAAGAGATTATTTAGAATAAGCACAATGTAAAGGTATGTCCTTTTTACTCTCATATGAACTCTTATTTTAATATTTGTACATCTTGAGTTTACCTTTAACATTGGTAACTTTTGTGTTTGTGTGCCCTTGAGTGGTTTTTAAATTGTTCTGTGCTTCCATCTTTTTATCTCTCAAGTGGAAATAATTATCATATTTAGCTTAGGGGTTTTGATGGATTTAAAAAACAACATTCTCCAATAAGCTCTCTATAAATACTAATCTACATCTTACCCAGTGTCACCAGTTTATAGATTGATGACAACTTATTTTCTGACCTATTTTCCACTGCCCAATTTTACATGTCCCAGCATCTGTACCCAATATTCACCATTTCAGTTTCAAAAATCTGTTCACATTCCTCTCTCAAGTTGAGCGGCAGAACTTATTATCCCTCGAGTCTAGGCTGCCCCACTGTTACACAGTTAAAGACTACATTCCCCACTCTTCCTTGCAGTTAAATGTGGCCATGTGGCTACATCTTGACCAATGGGCACTGAGATAAATTGATGTGTACAACTTCTATGACATCCCATTAAAAACCGAAGCAGTATGTATTAATCTTGCTAAGCTATGGACAGAAAAGAAGATAGATGCCACATAGTAAGGACAGCAAAGAAAGACTTTTGGCTTTGACATGGAAATAAGCATAGTAGATTAGTTTTACTCTCTTTCCTTGGTTGATAATAACCTGTATTAGAAGCAAGGACATTTACACAGAGTCCATTTCAATTTTTCAAAAACTTAAGATCTTGAGAAATCTAAAAGTTGGGGGGAAAAGAGGCAAGCTGTTTCCACTGAACAGATATTTACCAAGCTGGTTCTTTCCAACTCTTTGATTCTGTTTTCATATGAAGAAAACTGGATTATTATTACCTAACTCTGTGACTAATCAATACAATTTTTTAAAATTAAGATTAGACTAAATCATATTTTTTATCAAAATGTATTCTTTGTAAAAATTTGCCATGACTCATAGATAATTATTCTAAGTATTTATCCAAGCAATTCATATCAGATTTTCCACAGCATGATCTCCCCTCTTTTCCTGGGATCTGTCAGCACACATCTGTGCTGTGTGTACAAAATTTCGCCTCTTGAGAGTCCCACATTTGACAGAATCAAGTTTGCCTCATTTTCAAACAGTGTTAATTCAGTTTAAAAATACTTTTCTCATTATGTTATTGCAAGGGTCTTCTTTTATTACATCTCATGTTTTAGTCTATCCTGGATCTAACACATATTTAATTAGAATTTTACTGTTAGGTAGATGGTGGGGGAGATGGGGGGGTTCAATAAAATTTGGTTACCACTCTCCACTTCCTGTCAAACTTCTTGTGATGAATTAAGGGGATGAAGTAAGCTGTTTTCCTCAGATAATAGAAGCCTTGAAAATTCAGTTCATTTGGTAATTTCCTTTGTAGTGGGTATCACAATGAAAACAAGGCATACAGTTTCTTTAGACCCAAACCCAGAGAAGTAATTTATATATATACCAGAAAAAAAGTTTCATGGAAACCTCCATTCTTACTCATGTTAGAATGATATGAACCCCTGTAATATTTCTCTTTCCATAGAAATTTTAAGGGTCCACAACAAAACCAGTTTTCACAAGGCAGGATATCTCTACCCTTGCCTTCTGAGAAGACTACTGGCATCACGGTTACCAGTACTAATCTCTTCAACTGGTAAGTGTTTTATTAGTACTATTAACCAACAAATATTTCTTGATTGTCTATGAGGAGAAAGACTCTTCAAAGAAGATCCTATTCTGCCTTGACAGAGTTGCCAATCTATTTACAGAAACTTGCGATCATTCCTGGTTTTTCAAGATATCTTTAGAGGAATAAAATCATGGTTATCAAATGCCTCAGAAAGGGGCAGCTTCCTAAACACAGCTACACTCTTGCTAAATCTTCAAATACATTGCTTGTCATCGTATCACTTGAATAGGCTTTATATTCTCCAGTGAATTTAATGCTTACCAGGGACAGAGTCATATATTCCTACTGTCTTCAATGCTTGTTCTAGTGTCACAGACACAGACTATATCCATGAATGAATAAATATACATTTGCCTCTGTGTCAATGTAGTTTGCAAAATTATCAAATTCATCTTCAGGTCTACATTATGGCACAGCAACTTCTATATATGCCCATGAGGGTCTAATAATTCCTTGCTTCCATTTCTATCCATTCAAACCTTCAACAAGTATTTATTAAGGGCTCAGTTTAAGCCAGCTATTATTCTAGATGTTGAGGATACAATGATGAGGAAGTAAACGACTTGCTCAATGCAATCTTATTCCAGAGGGGAAATAATGTTGAGTAAAAAAAATTCTCTATAGAAAATGAAGAACTGCCAGTACAGAGAGGATTATTACAAGCATGTCAGTCATCTTGTGCTTCCAGGTTAACAGAGCTGACTTATTCAAGCTTTATAAAACTCATCAACAAAATTGTTTTGTTCTCACAAGTGTACAAACCAAAATGAATTTATTCCTTGAAAAGTAGAAATAAAAAATTATTAATATTCTCCTCTACCTAATTGGGACATCCATAAGGGAGACTTTTTTAAAATAAAGTGGAATAAAAATTTTAAATGTGCCCAGAAATAATTGAACTATATTTTGAATGGAAATTTTACTCTGTTCTTTAAGGCAATTTTCTCTAATTTGTGTGTCATCCTCTCTTAATTCCTTCTGTCTCTTTAACAGTTCTTTATTAATGCATTCATTTCTTTACTCAAATTCTCATGAGGAAAAAAAAAAAACAAGAAGTTCCCAACTTTGAAAAAAAGTATGAGTTACATGATCTTCAAATAAAATTTTGCTAATTAGGAACACCAAGATACTGCCTCTAACTGATCATGGAAGTTCATTTTCTTAATTTTCCCCTAGTGACACCCCCAGTTCTTTCCTCTCCCTGCCACCCTCACCCCAATGAGTTGCTGAGCTACATATTAGTGGTGAGTGAGGTGTAAGTTTCTCTATAAAATTGAAATATCTTTAATGACTAATGATATGTAAAGATGGCAGTAGAAATACATCCTTCATTGATATGAAATTTTCTTTTTAGCTTAAGAAATTTGAACTTAAAATACTGCTACCCTTGTAAATATTAGTAAATGTTGAATTAGACTAAATAGTTTCCTACATATGTTTTTGTCAAGAATATTTGACTAAATTCATTTTGGATGCAATTTACATCTACAATATAAACATATGCAAAGGTCACATCAGGAATTCGGTAGCTTCTCTGTTGAAAATATATGCTAGTAATATGTATGGATAAGCCACACTTTATGCATTTTAACTCTTAACAAGCAAACATTTTAATTGACTCTAAATTTCATTCCAGACTATGTGTCCAACGTTGAGTTGAATTTCCTGGTATAGAAATGCTAGTTTCCAGATCACTAAGGTGTCCTCAGTGAAGACTGGAAAATGAAACTCTCACCTAAGCACTAGAACTCAGCAGACTCTGGAATTGAGAGTAGCCATTAGACTGAGTTCTAGGAATGGAATGTGGGAGGAAGTGATATTTACCACCTCCAGCCTTGACCTTTAAGATCCCCTACACAAGCCTGCATAACCTCTTTCTCTTCTCTTCTGGTTCAGACAGCAGCAGAGGATTAATAGAAGTTCTCCTGGGAGGCCACATGGAGTGGTGGAGCCAGCAGATGGAACTGTGTATAGGTGACAAGAATAAGAAAAGCATCTTTGCAGGGTTAAGTCACAGAGGCTGAGATTAGTTCTTAGAGCAGTGGCTTCCCCTTGATAATACAGTATGGAATGAAATGAATTGACAATCACAAGCTCCATATCTTCTAATCCTGTGAAGCAGTTGATCCTCATTAAAAAGGCTCAGTTATAACTTCTAAACAGATAAAAAGCGATGCTAGAAGCTTCTCCATATCCACCAAACAAGGACTGCATTCTGTCCCTTCATACACTAACACATCAGGGGGAAGTTTCATTGCTCAACACGGGAATTTAATGTTCTTTATTGCTATATTGATGGCAAATGATCTCTTTATTCCTTTGGAGGGAGTCAACAATCCTGGGTCAGTAACGATAGATTTCGTTGACATATAAAACAATTTTGGCAAACCGAGCAAGCCTTTTGGTTGTGATTTATATCTAGTCAGAGAGAAATGACATCTGGGATGTCTGATTTATTCACTAGCAAAATGCTGGCTGAACCTAAAATAAGAAAATAGAGATTTATGTAACAGATTGCAGTGCCTTAATTTAAGAATGGTTAGGAAACCAGCAGACACTCCATAGCTCTGCTCTGCTTGCAGTCACATGCTGCAAGTTAATATTATCTTTCTCAAAGTATTAGCTCATGTACTGATAGTTAGGGCATTAATTCTTCACCTGAACATTTTCAAGATAACTGTTTCACAGTCAAATAAGTCCTGGCATTCAATACATGTCAACTGCCATTTAAAAATGCAAACAGCTCTTGTGGAATTCAGCAACAGAGCCTTTTTTAAGTCTAAGAAGTATAAAGGCTATTTTGTAGTCATCTACCTATCTATCTATCTATCTATCTATCTGTCTGTCTGTCTGTCTGTCTGTCTGTCTGTCTGTCTGTCCGTCCGTCCGTCCGTCCGTCCGTCCGTCCGTCCGTCCGTCCGTCCGTCCATCCATCATCTATCTCAGGAGAACCAGGAAACAGTGAGACCTGATAGTAAGGATTTCTGTTTCTTGTATTAAAGATCACCTGAATTTAATGCTATAATTGTTACCGCTACAGAACCTAATAACATTTTCCTGGAACATACTCAATACTGTGAAACCCAAGATGTAATTTCTCTCTGGTTTCGATGCCTAAACAGGAAATCATCTCCCTGAGCCCCAGTTTCTACCTAAGCCAGCGAACACTGAGTTACTTTGCAGAGTCCTGCCTCCTGCTTCCTGCTTTGCACTGGTTATAAGAAACCTCAAAGCCAACATGCAATCCCATCAAGAGAATGCAGAACC
Organism: Uropsilus gracilis; assembly: GCA_004024945.1. Classification (NCBI taxonomy): domain Eukaryota; kingdom Metazoa; phylum Chordata; class Mammalia; order Eulipotyphla; family Talpidae; genus Uropsilus; species Uropsilus gracilis. The sequence goes on along the minus strand of PVHY01000490.1, from coordinate 110,755 downwards.
CTCTACAGATGGCTGTAATGTGCTAACCATCCTCCAACTCACCCTGCATTGCTCATTCTATTCTGGCTCTGCTACAGATGTTCTTGTCAGTGTACTAGTTGATCAAGCAATACAATTATCACATTAGCTGGATGAAATTTTTTTCTGAATGTTGCTAAAGACAGAGAGAGTGAAAATGATAAGAGAGCCCCATAGCAAATGATCTCTAAACAGATGTAGTTATATTCTCTTTCCTTTTGATAAAGCAAGGCTTGTACAATTATTTTTTTCTTCTAAATTCTCCTTAGAGTAAAACTCCTACTGGAGAGAAACTTGGTGAACTATTATGCCATCTTTAATTTCTAGGTTTGCTAAGAGTTGCTCTTGTCATGGTTAGGGATGAAATTTTTATTCCTACCAGGACTAACCCTGATAAGTCAGCTAGATCATTCAAGTGATCACTTTTAGTGCCACCTTCTATTGGAGACACACTGTCAGTTGTATCAGTGTAATGTGTTTTCAGCTTCTTAATACCTTTCAATCTGGACATCATGGCTCCCTGAAATAGTGATGAAATAAATAACTCCTTTCTCCTTTCCCTATTCAGGAAGGTAGCCCTATTTTCAAGCATTATGTGCTATCTTACTGACCCTGGACATTACTTAATTTGACCTTAAACCTCTCTATCTAGCCCAACAAAACCCAGGATGAATAATTATTATTTTTCCCCACCAAAATTATCTGCTTCTTTCTTTTTCCCCGCATGGAAATAAATGAGAAAATGCAAATAAATAAAAAGGAATGAGAGCTTGCAAATAACTTCTGAGAAGTAAATGACCCCTCTGTCTTTGACTCCTCTCCTAATAAGTGTTTCAGGTTTCAGTCCTTGTTCCTACGGTAGGATTAGAAAGACAATAAAGCTACTAAATCTATCAATATGGAATTGTCTAAGCACATATAAAAGTAAGACCTAGAAAAACAGGCAGGTTCTCTAAAGGTGAGCTGTATGTACCCTTTGTTTTACGTATTTTGGGATGTTTGGTGATGCAATGTTGTCTATCACCTTGTAGAATTATTTGCTAATTTAAAAATACAAATATTTCTTTGGTCAAAGAAATGGATCTGCAGTTGATATGAAATTTGACTCATAAAGCTAGAGTTGAAGAAATGTCACATTCATTTTTTTCTTGATCTATGAGTTTACTTTTCTCCAAGGTTGTAAGAAATTTCATCACTGTAATTATTGAGACTTTATTCTCCCCTCCCAGTCATGCAAAACCCCCTACAATCTTAGGCCTTTGGCAATATTCAGGGAAAAACTATGGTCTTGTTCACATGTAGTGATCACTGATAGGCTTGCTTCTCAAACCTGAGATGCTTTCCCTACCAGAGAATTCTTCAATTCCATGGAATGAATGATGAGAAGGCTCCTTTCCTGCTCTTCAATCCAGTCAATTCTCTCTTTTGCTCTCCAAGATCCCAGCAATTGACCCACCCTGTCAGGATCGTTGTGTGCTATACCCTGCATTTTTGCAAATGAACATTAGGTACCTAGGAGGGAAAAATTGCCTAGTCACTGCCAGTAGCTCTCTATAGCACACACATTTCCAAGATAAAGAAACACAGAGTCTTGGCCACAGGAACAGAATAACAGTAACTCAATAAGCAGGCCCTCCACAAAGAATCAGAGATAGAATAAGAGGCATCTCTGAGCAGTTGGAGTGGAGTAAAATATGGGGCATTTGGGGTGCTTGCCTCCCATCATGCTCTCCCTGATTTGAGCAAAGTGCATCAAATGCAATGTCCAGGCTAGAGAAGAGAACTGTCATGGAAAATTCCAGTTTAGTCTGGGAAAGACCCAAACTTTTAACTGAGAAACAGCGAGGCTCAGATACCAATTCCATCATTATGTGATAGAATTCACCTGTGGCATTGTGCAAATTAGTCTCTATCTTTGTCTTACTGGTATTTCTATAAAGTGGGATAGAGACACCTTGAAAACCACTCCTGAGGAGCAAATGACCTCTCGTTCTTTGTCTCCTCTTCCAAATATACCAGATTACCCAGAGAGGCTGGGTGGAGGATAGAGACTGTCTGAAAGGTGAGGAGAAACAGCCAAAATCACCCCCACAAATATGTTTTTCAATTCAATGCCTTATTAACTTCAAATGCCATGTCAAAAAGGTAAAAAGAGAGATTTAGGGACGGAAAAGTCACTGTGGTCATTCTTCTTCACCCCCCACTGGTCCTGAAGAAGATCCTCTCGATCAATCTCTTAGTCGAGTCCTGAAGCCTTGGGGCCCATCAGACCTGGATTTGAATCTCCACACAGACAGGCTAAGAAAGCCTACAAGTGTGCAAATTTTGCCACTAGGACAAAGATTATTATCTGGGGGTAAAATAAAATAATGCATGAAAATAAAATTTAGCTCAGTGTCTGACAATAATAGTGGTTCCATGATTTTCATCATCGTCATTAAGATCTCACTGACCACTTGCTATGAGACCTTTCATAAACTACTTCAGTTACTGAAACTTTTCCTTCTTGTTTAGTTGGTTTTATTTCAAAACATTTTTTAGCCTCTTGTTGATGATGTTCGATCATGTGTGAAATCCATTAATCCATTCATTTGGAATCCAAATAATGATGAGTCGTTCCAACATAGCTCCAAGGTACAAGAGTTCAAAAACAACACAGAATTGTTTCCATGGAGCCACAAGGAACATCCTGAGTGTTCTGCAAAGCAAGGAGTGCACAGGATATATGCTTACAAACATTCTCACCTTCACCCAGGATACCATCTTTTATTATTGTTATTATTACACTCCTTTTCCCTCTTCAAGATTGACAAGTTACACAGGTATTTCCTTATTACTTAGATACCAAAGTGAAATCTCTTCCAAGTTTTTGGCTCTAGCATTTTTATGCCAAGTTGTCAGAGCCAGCCCCCTGAGTCATGCTGCTGAAAGCCAGCTGAGGGGAGGTGGTTCTCATTTCAGGAATGTGGGTCAGCTTCCTGAAGACTAAACACAGCAGCATCAATAAATAGGAGAGAAGAGAGGCAGTAATAGAAATTTAAACTTCAGTTTCAAGATTAACTAACCAACATGCAATTGTTAAACATAACTATCCAACACAATATATTTTGCTCTGTCAGAAAAAAAAAAGAACAAAATCAGAGGTCAAATTAGTCCAATTCTGCCATCATAAAATCAACATGGAAGGAAACAGCATTTTCTGAAATGTGCGGTTTTTTTCTTGAAATAGAACAGACTGTTCTGAAGAGGGTTTTTAATTACAATTTTTCCCTTTTATTCACTCCATAAATATTTATAAGCAAGTTCTATGTACCAGATGCTGGAGACACAACAGGTGAAGATGAAATCTGTCCTTAGCTTCATGGAGCTTATAGTTTATGGGGAAGTGCAGATGGTAAACAGGGAAATGATGAACTAGAGATGAATGAACAAGAGATGATGAACTAACTGTGGAACCCTGGAAAAGTGGTCTTCACCTTTCTCGACCACCATTACTTCATCCTCATAAAGAAGATATTAATAGGCTCCCCATCGGAGGCCTGATGCAGGGGCTTATTGAATTGCTTTGTTCAAAGTTGACAGCAGCTCCTGGCAAAAGTGTACACTTACCTTTGGAATTGTTGTCCCCATGGAACGTGAGTTCAGAGGCATGGGTTTTTTGTTGTTAGTTCACTGCTATCCCCCCAGTGCCTGAAATGGAATACATGCTCAATAATTATTTGTGGAATGACTGAAATAAAATAATACCATAGATTGTGATTCATGTTATAAAACTAGGAAATAGGGCCCTGAAAAAGAGGAAAGGGAGAGGAGGGAACAAGAAATGGCATGAGCGTGGCCCTGTAAAGACTGAGACAAAGAACATTTCAGAAAGAGGGAACATCTGTTACAGGAAAACCTTGCAGCATTCAAGACTTGTAGAATGAGCACAGACCTCTGCATGGCGGTCAGCTTCCCAGGCTGTGTCCTGCTGTGTCTTCAATGTCCACTTCTTGCCTTGCCTTGATTCATCTCTTAGTCAATTTTCACTAAGTAGCTGCACAATGTTTTCTAATTGAATAGCTTTCAACTTGAAAATTTCTGATAAAGAAACAATGGCAGGGTCCAGTGTGCAGGATATGGAAGGAAGTGCTTTTCTCAAGTATTTCAGTTCCTAGCTGAAACATAGTAACTGGTGGGTTGCCAGACACCCTTTATCCTTTACTTTTCTCTCCTGCATTTCATTCCTTTTCTTGAGGTTGTGTGACAGTTTGTAGTTTCCAAGATTTGTCCTTAAGCTCTTTGGCAGAGAGGTTGTACTGCATGTGCTGAATGAGTTCCTCAGGAACTGCTTTCTAAGCTATGCATTGCCATCTCTATAAACTCTAAATTTGCCTAGAAGGAGCTGCTGGTATGTCTTTAGAATTGTAATTATTTCCTCAAAGAGAAAGTGGTGGTTATTTTCTCACAGTAAATAAACACATCTTCCTGTTCTATGATGAGATTTCATGCAGTCTAACAGGTTTAGTCCCTGAATAGTGAGTCAGAAAGGAAGACCCTCCTCTCCTCTGAGAGCTGATTAATTTCTCAAATCACAGATGTGCCTGTCTAGACAATGAGACAGACCAGCAACTACTGTCACACAGACCCCAAAGCCGAGTGTTCCCTCAACGCTCTCACATCAGCTTCTCAAATTCTTTGTTTCTGAGCCAAGCTAAGGAAAGAAAAGAAGAGTAATTGAACACATTTCTGCCTTGCTTTCTCTCAAAATCAGTGTGAAAGAAGGGAGCAAAATGGGAGCCTCCGAGTGAATTTCCTCTTGGTTTCTGTGTCATGGTTACTTACTATCCAGGATGTATTCACCAAGTTGAGAAATGTAACTTGGTGGGGGGAGGGGTGGAGAAAAATGTTTCTATTACACAACCTCATTCTACCGAAATCCAACTTTGATTCCCTTTTCTTTTGCTCCAAGGCTGTTTGGTGGACCTATAAAAGTACCCAACTGGGAGGCCTGGGATTCAAGTCCTGGAGGGTGAATTTCCATTCCTCGGGAAGTCCCATTGGCCTGCAGCACCCTTGCCTATTAAATGAGAGGTGTTGGGCTTGGTGTTTGTTCCAGTTCTCAAACATTCCTTGGATCTAGTTAACTAGCATAAACTTGCAGATGTTCATCTGGCACACCCAAGAGCAATTTGCCCTGTTTGGGCACCATTTCATGAAGTCTGCTGGTTATTGTCCCTGCCAATATGTGTTGGATCTACCTAGTTTGGATAGCTTTCTATGGCACGTTCAGATAGGACCATTTTTTGTTTAGTTGTATATATTTTTAAAGAAAATGTATTTTATTGAAGTCGTTTTATGATGTTTGTTCATTATAGATGAATAATATAATACATTATAAAAGTCTTATATTTGAAAGAAGATAGATATTTATGTAGGTTTATCTACATAAATATTCTCGGACTATACATAGAATGTCTTTTTATTAACACTGCGCTTAAAGATCCATAGCTAATACACAGATACAGATTAGAGGGTGGTTTGTTTTACAACGCCCATTCTTTCACTAAAATATTGAAAGGCAGTCAGATACAGATAAGGAAAATATTTTTATCATCACCCCCAGCTTGTCTTACTTTTTGTAAGTTTTCAGATCAAGCAAAGTATCCTCTTCTATTCCATACCAGTCTGTACATGACTTTCTTTAGGGACTGAGCTAGAGAATGCTATGTTTTCTATGATTTCACAACATTCACACATTAAAGTTCAGAGTCTTCATCAGTTATCTTTATATAACTTGAGCTATTTCTAGTCCTACTTGTGAATTCACAGACTCATACAAATGCAAGAACTATGGAAAGCAGGGCTGGTCTCCAGGACACACTCCATTGCTGGAGGGGGAACACTGCCACTTGCCTGCTATAAAATCTTTTCCTTTCTCTGTCGCACAGGCATGGAGGGGCTTTCTCAGACCACCCTGACTTTGGAGAGTAAAGAACCATCTGAGCTGCATGCTGCCTAAAGAATTCTTCCCCACTAGGTGGAAGCCATTACCCCCAGGTACTTCCTGAGTCTCACCATCCAGTGACCACAGAAATACAGCAACTGTGAGGGAAACCATGGACTTTGTGGTCACAGGGAGTTTTTGCTTGACTGCATGTCCCCCACATAGTTTTTATTACATTCTCTTAGTGGTCAGGGATTTGTCTACGGTAGTTTATATCTTCAGAGCTCACAGTATCTGTCTATGTCCAGTGGTTCGCCATTTATTGGGAATCACAGAAATGGAAGCTCAGTAAAACCTTCTTTCAAAAGTTGGCTCAGAACTATGCAAGTGGGTTGAAATGAGTAGTGGAAACAGATGATTTTAATTCATCTCATCTGCTCATTACCTGTGGTACAAACACATGTGTTTATGCGTATTGCGATGTATGCTGTTTTCCTTTTTTCCACCTCTCTTGACCCTAATTGCAGAGATCCTTAAATTATCTTTTTCCAAAATCATATATATTCTCTACTTTGCTGAAACTCCATCCTGTGCTTTTCATGTCATCAGCAAAATATATAAATATTTGTAAAATGATAAGCTGTCTCTTGTTCCACTGAGAAACTGGGCTTGTTCTCACCCTTTCTTTGCACTGTACCCCATACCCACTCTCTTCAAAACATATGACAGTAGCGCATTATTCTTTCCATGTCTGCTACTTTCACTATAAGTGTTTGTTTAGCTTCAACTTAGAAACCATTTGTTTGTAGTGCTTATAGATTATCCCTAACCTTACCTGAGGCTATAGAGCTTAAGAAAAAATTATCCTACTATCTATACTTAAAAAATATCCAAGAACATCTATAATGGCCACCACTTGCAGTAGTAGATAATCTTTTTGTCCTGGGTTATCCTACTTGATATGTACAAATGAAATACTTACCAAAGCATTAACCATCTTTTATATTCAACACAAGCTCTCTGTGGAGGCCTCCATGTTGTCTCTGCTTTTATGAGCTCTATCTCCTCTGCACAGTGATGTCCTATGTCCCCCAGTTAGTGCTAAGTTAGATCCTCTGTCAAACTGATGCCTGTTGCTCTGTGTGAGGTGCCCTTGTCTTGCCAATTGCATTAGCATCCTATATGCTGAACATATGTGATTATCTCTTGGGGTATTCTCTGTCCCCTACCTCCTTACAAAGAAGTGACCCTTCTCTGTGATTCCCTACCACCTCTTCCTCTCTCTCAAATAATAGTTTCCCCATTAAATGTAATTTTCCTTCTGACATTCCTGGATATTCCACTAGATTATGAACTCACCATGAAGGCAAACTAAAGTATTATCCGTCATGATATCTTCAATGCCCAATGCAGACCAAATTTCCAATACGCATTTAATCCATAATAAATAGAAAAAGAGAAGAACAAGTAAATGATTGTCAAGTATTTTTAATTCTTTGTAGTGCTTTGATATAATGTTCTTATATTTTATCAGAGTATATGACTTCTTATTAAATACATCCACTTTAAACATATCCACTTTATTTACATCAATAAATATTCCACAATATCCATTCAGTAAGTGTCCTACTTTGATTGACTAGTTTGTTCCCCTGCTCAGGTTTTCTCAAATGAATGAAACATTCAATCATGCTCAAGAGGCATTCAGTCATAGTTAAGATGCACTCTGCACTAAAAAATGTGACCTGAAAATAGTTGCCAGTGTATACATGTTTAAAGAAGTGCAGAAAGGTTCAAACAGTGATCCCCAAGAACAGCATCAAAGTATCATTAAAAAAAGAAATCCGGCTAAATGGGAAGGCCTGACAGCCTGCCGGCTCTCCTACTGGGTCAGCCACAAGTCTGGTGTCCAAGAGAAACATTTCCTTTGTGTCATCAAAGTTGACAGTGGCTATGGTGCTAGACTTTGACCTTGCTGAGATTTCTATCAAAATGCCCCTGTATCTCTGCTCTCTACACGCTCTGCAAATGAGCTAACCTAAAAATCACATCAGCCACTTCAACCCACTGTTATTTCAAAGTGCAACCCACATGTGAGAAAGGAGCTGGTGGCAAGCCGTTCAAGGTATTAAAACTGTGACTCACTGCCAGACAAAAAAAAAAGTATTCTCTGCCCAGAACTTCAGTAACATGTTACTGCTAAAATTAAAAATAAAGAACTCTTAAAACAGGCCTGCAATGAATTTATTTAAATGATAGCATTACAGCATGAATTTGAAAAAAAAAAAGTCTAATTTTCCAGTAAGTTCATGAAAGAACATTAGATAATCTGAAATGGAGCAGCAACACCAAGGAGACAGTCCCAGAAAATGCTTTCTTTAACTGAATGAAGTCATAGAACTAGGAGAGAGGAAGGACAGTCTGCCTTCCTCGGCAAGACTATATTTAAACCAAATTTGGAAATAGTTTCAAAAAGATTCTCATTCCACAAAATGTATATATCAGCCACATAATTCTCAGCAGCAGTTTGCACCCAGGAGTCTCCTGTTCACATCCCTGGCTGGTCCCTGGGTGATCTGGTCACTAGAGCCCCCAGTTCTTGTGGGACATCACTTTGCATTTTCACATGTCCATGTCTTTGTAGGAGCCTGAAATTGAATATGAAAATCACATAAACTTGATAGAATGAGACAAATCAGGAAAAGCAACCAATGCTGCTATTAGAAAATACAGCTTTCCTTTTTTTCCAGCCAAGTCATCACTCAAGCTTGGTGAGAACAAGGAAAGATCAATACATGTCTCCACAATGTCAAAATTGGTTGAAAAATGCAAGGTTCATTTAGTCTCTCAGTTGTTTGTACTTGTGATATAAACAAACACTTAATTGCTTGCAAGTGAATTGGTCCCTTTGGATATTGTAGAGTCAGAGTGGGACTTGGAGGAGTGATGTGCACACAATTATTTAGAAGGAACTAAAAGGAGCATAAGTAATGGTCTGAATAATGGGGGAACTCTGGGAGCAGAGGTGGCATGTTGTGGAGAAACTGTATCACAAGCATATAACCAGCAGAGAGCACATGCAGAACACCATTCCAGAAGCCAAGAACTTACAAAATGGTGGACGTTTGCCTCAAGGGCCAGAGCTCACAGTCAGCATGCGCTTACACAGCATCAGGAGACTGTGTGAAAAGGTAGTATTTATGTCTCTAGTAATGTTGGTGCAAGTGATGAATGTGGGGTTGAGGGATATTGTTTTGCATTAATATTTAGGATAATATTTTATTATGTATAATGAATTATACAGTTAACCCAAAATGTTGCCTGAATATAAATCATGGCAAGATTCCTTCTGTCTTCCTTCTCCCCATGTTTTGAATTGAAATGTTATTTCATTTTTCGTCCCATCTTACGCTATGTCTGTAAACTTAGAAGTACTATCAAGTACTGTTAAGTACTATCAAGTAGAAGTACTATCAAGAAGTGAACTTTCCATAAGGTACAAGGAGACGTAAGAAGCAAAAGGTCAGTAAAATTGCTAATTGCTGAAAAACCTTTTAAAAAAAAGAAAGAAAATTTTATATCTACCACTTTCTTTACCCACTGCAAATAGTCATAGAGAAAAGTTTCTTAAAATAAAATACAGATTGATTTGAAAAAGTTTGTGGGAGAATCTATGATGTCACAAAGCTCTAGCTGAGGCTCTCTTGTGTTCACCAGTTCTGAAGAGTTCATATGATAATATAGATGTCAGTTCTATCACTCACAAAGACAAATGGATAGAATAATTGAATTGAGCTCTGAAATTATTTCAGTGGGCTGGGATAATGGGCTGAACCTAACAAGAATGAATCTCAGCCTCCTTCGGGCCTTAACCTATTTTTTTTAGCAGAAATAATTGTGTACCTTTAGCAAGACTTTACCTTAAATCACATAAGGCTTCCCTTGTGCTTCTGTAGTGTCTGGTCCTGGCCCTTTTATTTTATTGCAGATTGGAAGTTTGTTGAAGAGCAGAAAGCACAAACATTTCACTCAGCCTGGCATCCCACAGCAGTTCCTGGCACCTAAAAATGGTTCAATGAATGCTGGATTAGTGAAAGAATGTACACAAGTTATGCATTCAGTCTAAGAGCACTTAGTGCATAATTATAGGATGTAGCAAGGTGGTGGTGGAGACTAGGATTGCTGACGAGCAGCAGGTGTAAGAGCAAAACATGGGAGACTCAATGTGTCACCGATGAGTCAACACTTCAAAAAGTGCATACATCGCTGGCTATGTAAATGAATCAAAAATCCCACCCAAAGAGGTGATAGTTGCCTTCGAATCTTCACTAAAGTCTTGTATCTACTTCTAGAGTAAATAGCAAATTGAAATTACACCAAAGAAGACCTTTCAGGAGAGTAGCACCTGAGAACCACAAAAGATACCTGACAAACTGAAGCTGATTAAAACCAAAAAATGAGATTCAGAGAGACCAGAATGCAGTTTTTACATATTTGCAGCATTTCATTGCTTGTACCATAGGAGGGCAGAGAAAGGCAAATGCATGTGAATTATAAAGAGGTAAGTTGGGTTTCACAGAAAAATATTCAACCAATTATAGCTATTAAAAAAATGAAATGGACTGATTCAATCTTTCATTGCAAAAGGTGACAAAATGACAAAGGATGATAAAGCTGATTCTATAATATGGATTGTATGATTTTTCAAAATAAAAATATGCACATGGACAAACACAGGGACACAGATACCAAAACCAGAAGGAGAACTATTAATTTTTATTTTGTGTTTTTGTCTTTTGTTCTATAAAACTATTACAGTGCAGACAAATGATTTTCCTAGTGATAGGAAAATATTGTAAAACAAAAATGGTTTTCTCGAGTTATGCCTTTCCCTGGAGGTGTTTGAGCAGAGCCTGTAGCTTTTGCTGTAACTCTTAAAGATGACCCTGCTTTAGAAAATAAGGTGTTTGTCAATTAGCTTCTGTGGTGCATCGCTATTGTAACTATATAGAACATGTATAGTCATTAATAATAAAAATATGTCCTAGAGTCTCATATTTATCAGGGAAATCATAAGTCATATTTCCCAGGCAATATAAAGGTTAAAATCCTTTAGGCAAACGTGCTGGTAGAGGATTGTCTACACCCAAGAATACACATCTTTCTCCACTGCCCATTTCAGCAAGTTCTGCTCTGGTAGGTAAGAGACATGTGTGTGTTAAAATGGTACATCAAGCAACTTAATCTGTCCATCTCTTGAAGATGAGAGGATGACCTATGTATAAGCCTGTGACATTGAAACACCTCTCTGATCTCACAATGAAAACAGAGTTCTGTATCATCATTATACAGTATCTTTTCCTTGAACTGAGAATTTCATCTTCTATGTTTCCAAAACACAAGTCAACTTTTCCTTTGTTGTGTCTTGTATACTAAATCAAATCTACTTTTTGGTGTTTTCTCTCTGCTCATGAATATTTTTACAAGAGTGATTTTAACTACAAACCTAATAGAAGTCAAAACACGACACTTAGTTATAAAGAAAGTCTTAGGTAAATTTTGAAGTTCAATATATATTTATCCTGAATGCTAAAAGATACAAATTTTCCCTAAGCCTCCTTACTCCCACTTCCTTCAGGGAATCAATGCCTTGCCTTACCCTTTCACTCTCTCTGTCATCTCAGAAAAATTCCCTCTCAGGAAAAAGACCTGAAATTTTGTCAAACCAGATCCTTAAATAGGGAACCCAATCTACTCATCTTAAATTTGTCTTAAATATGCCCTTCTTAAATATGCACAAGAGCCTATGGAAGAAGCAACACATTATAACACAGGAAAACAAATTAAAGGCAAAATCTTGAAATTGCCAAGTAATCAACAGTCACTGATAGTGACAGTTACACATAGTAAGTGCTATTGGCAAGTACTAGTTAAATTCAGAAAAAGGTCATAATTATCTTTCAGCTAAAGATTTTCCAGAGCAAACATGAGTGGGAGAATCATGGTAAGTTGTAGCACGGTTGGTGTGGGATTAATGGAGAAGGCAGGTTAGGGTGAACTTCAGAATACTAATTACAAAGCAGGCAGGTCAAATGAAGAAGACCAGTCAGTTCTGCATGCTTCTTAAAGTGCTATAAAAAATCAGTGAACCGGAATCCTCTATATCACTTGGGAACTTATTAGAGATGCAGAATCAAGGGCCCTATCCAGAACCATTGACTCAAAAACCAATATTTCAAAAATATTCTCAGATAATCCATATGCACATTGAAATTTGAGAAACTCCGGTATAAACAATGGTGAATCTGCTTAATTTTTCCACTAAGTCCTAAGTATACCAAAGCTACCTCCTTTTAAAAACTATTATAAATTCATAGTCTGTTGCATTTGCAAACTAAGCTCATTGATTAAGTTTCATGCATGTCCATTTATTTGTCTTGGAATCTCCCATTCATCAAAGGGGGTGTTTTAAGAATGACTGAGGTGTTTTCAGCTTCAACCCAATCACCAAGAAACTACCCCATGTCCTACACTAGGGGGTGCCTGAGGACTGAGATTTCTAATCATCTAGGACATCTCTAGTGAGCTCTGTCAGCCACTGCCCCCTTTCTCCAGAATTGGTTTTCCAATGTCATTACTTGGAAGAATAAAAAGTCACTAGAAGCTTCCCTTAAAGTAAAAAACTAGTCATTTTCTCAACCATGGCTACTTTCTCTGCTCTCTTCCACAGCCCCAGTCACCTGAGAGGTGGGTATGCCAGGATCTACCCACAGGCAGGAGGGGTTCTGGTGCCTCCTTCAGGAACTAAGCCCCCACAGGAGTAACAAGTGTTTAACTACAGTGTGAGGCTTTAGGTCAACCTTGATGCTTTCTTCTTTAATGAACTTCTTGTTTCTCAGTTTGGACAGCATGGGAAGACACATCTCTTCAGATTCTCAGATTTCAGCTATTTCACATGGCCACAATTTTTGATGATCTAATTCTGAAAAGCTCCTTCTCTATTCTTTTATTTAAAGATGTGAAGAGACCTCTGGACACAGAGCAACCTTGTGGCATAAGGGTGAAGTGTCCACAGATGACTTTGGATTCCCTGCTAGGTTACTCATTTGACCTTTGACCTGGGCCACTTCTTAAGGTTTCTCTTAAGAAACCTCCCCCCCCCAATGAAACCTAGCACTCTCTTTGTGGCTGTATTTAGAGATTATCTAATACAGTGAGTCTAGTTTATTGAGTCCACAATGTGGATCATTGCTTATGCACAAGCATAGCATGACTGCATTGGAAATCATGATATATTTTCAGTGTGAAATGGGTCTCCTACCTCCTAGAAGTTTTTGAACTGGTGGGATTTAAAAAAAAAAAACAAACTTATTTTACATCTTTATTCCTAATAGTGAGCTATTTGAAACTTCAAAAATGGTGATTGTATCTATGCATAATTCTTCACTTAAACAAAATGCAGCCTATTCCAAAGTAAATTTAAGATGGTTTCAAAAATGACAGGAAAACATTTTTTTTTTTTTTTTTGGCAAGGAACTACAGGAAACCAGAAGGAAAAGTGGAGATACCCAGTGGAGAGTGTAAATCAGCAAAAGACCTTTTCCATATGTGTGGCCATTAAAAAAATCATTATGGTCCCTTATGTCACATATGGAGAATACAACTTGATCTCATAATAAAAATAGTCTTTGTTGCCGTTTCTGTGAATATTACCAAAAATGTATCTTACTAAAGTAAAAGAATATGATGAAGCTACTGAAACAACACGAACACTGAGAACAGGAGATAGGTAAATCCTTACTATCCTGAAATTTCAGGTTGTTTGCTATGGTTGACCTAAACCTGTGATGCAAAGCTGGTTTCTTTTGCATCAACTGAAAAATGAAGAATTGGTTTCTTCAGTCTTGTCATAAATGTCATGTGAAATATGGTATGACATGGCCCCCAGTTCAGTTCTCAGTCCTGCTATGTGTGAAAGTAGCATTTCCTCTCACTACTGGCCTCCATAAGAGAATATGGCAGCTGGAGCTTGTTCTTGTTATATTTTTATCAGATGCTTAAGCAGCTATTCACTGACCTTTGCCCTATCACACAGGTGCTTTCTTTGATGTAGTTTGGTAAATATCAATAGAGAAAACTGTTAGTAAAATTATACATTGTGCATATATCCCAACATCTAGTCTACCCTTTACCAAGGGAAACACTGGTATCACATAACTAGCTTCCTCTGGGCTCGATGCCCCTCAACTTTTCCAGTAAGGATCTGGCTCTTGGGATGAGTCAAAGACACAAGCATGCACTCCTTGAGCTCACTCACTTTTTCGGGAATCAAGACCTCCCTTTAATTGTATTACTATCATTAGCATAAGTACATATGTTAGCAGGGGTCTGATACTGTACTAGGCCCAGTATCAGTATCAGTATCAGTCTCTAGGAGCTGAACCCTAAGAAAAAAGGGCCCTAAGGTGACTTTTTTTGTTTTTTCATTGTGATGATTTCTGTTTTCTCAACATAAGTCAGCAAGTAAAACCTGTCCATTGCCCCCCCCCCAAAAAAATCCAGTGTCCAATCTAGATGCATTTGCATGGTGAAAAGGAGAGGGAAACCACTGTGAATCCAGGTGACAATCCCAGTGGGGATGGAAGAAGGTAAGGGTGCAGGGCTCAGAGATATGAGATGAAAATGATAGGGTGCAAGCAAAGATGGCCATGCAATGACAGAGGGTCCACAGAGTGAGCTGCGAGAGCCACATGAGGAGTCAAGGGCACTTAGGAAACATGCAATGTTTTCTGTAGGAAGGTGGAAGGCATTGAAGCTGAGAGGGACGATGTGGTGAAATTGGGGAGCCATAGCCTCCCTTTGTAACCTTGCATTAAGGTTGAGCCATTTTCCTCCCGTGGGTGGAGACTCAGAGAAGCAAAGTCAAGGTTTCTCATGAGAGGGCAGAGAGATGGGATTTAGGAAGCTGCATGGCTGGAGAGCAGGAGCAGAAACCTAGAGAAAGGACAAAGTGGCAGAACAGCAAGGAGGCTGGGAGCCTCCACAGTTGCAGCTGTCATAGGAAGCAGCCGGGCAGAAAAGGAAGCCAGGCAGTGGGTTTCTATTCCCACTCTGGGCCATTGAGGAGCCTGGGGAAGCATGCTGGAGAAACTTGTGAACTGTGTAAGCTAATGGGGAAATTTGGTACTTGGAAATTTGCTTTAACTTAGAAATTGCAAAGCTTGGGAATTGTCTGGAGACCTGAAGAGAACTTGGAGTGCTGCTGTTCAAATCATGAGATGTCTGAAGTGGTTGCTGCTGCTGTTCTGAGTGAGTCTTGGTGGTTCAGACCTGCTTCAGGGTTAAAGCAGGGAGAATGCTGGAGCTGTGCCTTTTGGAGGAGGACTGATGATGCCATATTGGTTTATTTGATTTGAATCTCCCGCTGTTGGCTTGAAGGTGGGACAAACACCATTTTCTTTTGGATGCACATGGAAGGATCCACGTGCAACTTTTTGGACTTAAGAGACTGAACTGTGTGGTAAGATGATCAAAGGGGTCCCTTGTACCCTCAGTGACTCTTGCCTATTTTGTCTTTTTAGTGAATAAATTTTGTCTTTACCTTCTTTTAAGGTAGTGTGGTCTTGCTACTGCTCAAGCAAGCTGGGACGAACTTGATGAGTGTTTGGATTTAAAGGGCTAGCTACTATGACTTGTAATTTGAATTACAATTTCGGCTTTGCTGTTTTCTTACTCAATTTCAAAACTACCAATCTTTGGTGAAATTTCTGGCTTTGGGGTTACATGTATCAGAAAGTCAGTAAAACTGGGCCTATTAATACACATAAATGTATCACAAGGATGCAGAATCTCTTCAGAACTCAGTAGATGGAAGGGTAAACCACTTTGGACTCTGATTTACTCTGCATATTTATATTTTCTACCCCCAACCCCATCCCCAGATGGGCTCACTATGAGTCTCTCTGTAGATGTTTGCTCTAAAAGGCACATCTGGGTCAACTCCAGATGTTGGCTAGCTTTCTCTCAGTCCAGTTCCCAATCCCTACGGGAAAGAAGATGACTGTCCAGTTGGGGTCAATGGAGGAGGAATCGATGCCATATAAACCCAGAGAGGAGGGTCCTGATGGGTCCATGCTTACTTGGGTTCCACTTAGGAGACAAGGGGCAGTTCTGAGAGAAACATAGTATCATGGGAAGAACAACAACAAAAACACTAAAGGGTGTTTACAACAACCAGCCTGAAGTCTGAGGGTAAATTTAAATCCTTCTAGACATCAGAAGAATCGGGAAGAAAAGGGGGAGGGGGCAAATACCAGAAACTTCTATCTTATTGCCAGTGACAGGGCCAGTTTAAGCCACGAAGGCATTTCAGTCACAGGGGTGGGCAAAGCTGAAAAGGAGAGGCTTTTCTTCTACAAGATTGCCTGAAGCGGTGTGCAATGTTAGGGTCAGACAGTTCAGGGACCCTCGGGGACTTCTATTTAGAATAACTCAGAACTTCACATCTTATGCTCACTTTTGCAAATGTGGACAAGTTCTTAAAGAACTCAGCAAGAGTTGACAATTTCCAAAACATGGGAGGAAGAGCTGGTACTCAGACCATTCCCAGTATTCTAAATCAGTTCCCCAAGTATCGCTGAAGTCCAGTGCCCAAAGCTGTTGGTCATGGTGGTGCTGGCTGGGTTCTGCCTATCAAGACAGAGAGGCCATTGCTGCTGGTGCTGGGGAAACTGGGCACAGCTGTTGTAGAAAGTCCCTTCTGGGGTTCTGAAGGGAGCTTGAGGCCAGGAAGTTTCCAGGCTTCTCTCAGCCTTCCTTCCCAAACTCAAAGGAGCACGTGCTCCCTCCACCCTCCTCTGCCGCCTGCCAGAATTTCCAGATTTGTTCTGTTTTGCAGTTGCATTAAGCCACACTCAATTCCAACCCTAGCAGAAGGCATAAATTAACATTTTATTATGTGTACTTGTTAGGGTCTCTTAAAGCAGACATGCAAATATGAGGCTCCCACAGTAAATTGGGGCATACCCAGATTAACTGAAAATAAACCAGGTTGCCCTGGCCAAACCCTTGGAAAGCAGCACCTCACTGGGCTATCCCGGGACAGACACTCACCTCAGCTTCTGCCCCTGGTTGTTTACCCTGGACCCTGGCCATTTCCTGCTCTGTTTGGCACCCTGTTCTCTCTGTCCAGCTGCCATTGGCTCATATGACTCCTGGTTGGCTTTCATTTACAAGGAACCAGCTGTAGGTGAGCCTTTTACGGGCCTCCTCGGGGCCTCCTCCTTCAAGCAGCTGTACTAGCACACCTGCCTGGGCCTTCCACAGGGACAGGCTATTTTGAGGTTGCCCTCCGATCAGCTTTTCTTATTACTGTGCCTTTAATTCCAGCTTGTAGCTCGTAAAAGCTTATATAACAGGAACTTCAAGCTAGATGGAGTTTGATTTGATTTGGCTGGGCTCTAGTGCAGGAATTAGCAAAACCAAAAGTGAGAATTGCTTGAGGTGCCCCTGATAGTTCCAACGGGTTAAACTTTAAATTGTTCTAACTGCTGATTTGGTTATATATCATTGTGAATTTTTCAGGACAAAGGGGGAAGAGGAAAGAATGAAATATTTCCTCATTACCATTTTAATTTTCCAGGGACTTTTTTGAGGGTAGACCTTGTATTTTAGGGTTTTATAAAATGTGTCTTCTTTCACATATGTGTCAACATTCCCACGTATATACAGTGAAAAAGATGGTACAGGTCATGTGTGCCCTGTCAACCTTTGCAGGGTGTGACACGAGTCTCCCTGTCTTAGAGACTCCAGGTGTCTAGGATGCCACTCAGATTCCTGCCCCTCTCCAGTGAAGGTATCCTGATACCCCTTACCCTGTGATTCTCATAAAGTCAGTGCATTCTTTACAAGTGTTCAAGAACATTCCTATAGCGATGGTTGTCACTCAGAGGGTTGCCATGTTGCTCTCTGTGTTTGATCTTTTTCCCTTTCAAGCAGATAACTCTGAGCTTAGCTCCTCCCTTCTCACACACACACCTCTATTCTGGCTTTTCTGCTTCCTTTCTCTTCTTGTTTCACTCAGTTCTTCTTAGCATCTCATTTCACCTCTCTGCTCCACGGAGAGCTATGTGTGGTTCTTACCTCCCCCCAGTGGCATTTAAAATGTTTCTTAGTGCAAAACATCCTATTCATTGCCATAGAAACAGGAAGCTCAGTGTAGAAGAAGAAAAAAAGTCTGAGAGTCTGAAGCTTTGCAATTCTGTTATTTTGCCCGAATCCATAAATGGCAACATACTGAAAGATATGTGAACACTCTCTTGCTGCTGGAACAGGAGAAGGAAGGGCCTCCCATTCCTGGGAAACTTCTCACAGGTTTTTAAGGCCGGGTTTAAAGCAGGAGAGTCAGCTTGTAGGACAAGGAGATGAAAGCTCTCAGTAGAGTCTGAGGAAATCAAACACACCTGAATGCTCTTACCTGGATCTTAAGTGCTGCAGCACATGGGCCATTTCCTCAATCCCCTCAGCTATGTAACAAAGCATTACCATCCCTCTGACAGCAGTGACACAAAGCATGTGAGGGGTGGCTTCGTCGCACCCTGTGATGGTCTGGCTTGTCACTTACCACACTCACCTTGGACAGTATTGACTTTGGGTCATTTCTACTCACCTGTAAACCCTTCCCTGATATAAAACTATGACACACCCTCAAACTGATATTACTCAAAAAAAAAAAAAAAAAAAAACCCAGTCACAGATTTCCTTGAAATACTGTAAGATGTTTTGAAGGCTTCGATCTTCATACAAAATTAGAATACAGGTCTTCTTCAAACCATTAATTCTGAAAGTGCATCTTCAACCTACCTCCAATGCTGCCTATTTTTTCTGGGGCCCCATCAACACCCATAAACAAAGCAGGGGTATAGTGTAACCATCCCAATACAGCTAGGTTCATTATTGGTTATAAGAGCCAAAGTGCTGGAATCCTTGGAATTATCATTTTTAGGATTTTTAATAGTGAACAGCAAAAAAACAGCCACTGGAGTTTCTCCCTTGAGCTCTCTCCCTTCTCCAGGCTGATACCTCCCTTTTATATCCTCCTCCTAGGCCCAGATGAGCCCACTCACACATGCGCACATCCTCTAGGCCAGGTGCATACAATCCTGGAGACAGCACAATACCACAGGTGCTGGTCACAGAGGCTAATGGTGGAAGGGCAAAAGCCCAAACAACTGATTTGCCCTAAAAAGAGCCAGTTCACTGTGTGGATTAGTGCTTTAAGCAGAGATGTGAGATTATAGTTCCTTCTCCACTGAAGCACTAGAGAGGCAATTTAGATCCCATTTCTGGAAATGCATGCTACTTCTGGAAATGCATGCTACCACAGTGAGGACCTGTGCCCTCACTGAGTTTTTTGGATCTTATATCTTTTTGACTTTCAGTAATCACAGAGCCAAAGAAATGACCAAAGTTGTTTTTTCTGTCCTGTGGTCCAGATGTAATAGGAGCCCCAAAATCACATCACACAGTCTTTAACCAATTTCAAGTCCATACTCCCAACTACCTCTTTTAACTGACTCTCAGACATCAAATTTCATTTTTCCTGCCTTACTTCACCCAGGGCCAGATACCAGACAACTAAAAGTCATTACTATATACAGCTCAGATCTCACTAAGCTGTTCTTCCTGCCCCAACTTACCTTTCTCATGAAAAGCACACTAAAGAGTCTAGGTCATGTTTCCCCAGGATCCTATGTATTCCTTCTAAGTATCTGCTTCACACTGTGGCCTTGTGTTGTATGTCTTGCCCCTTCTAGGAAATTGTAAGGAATGAACAATCTCTCCACACAATTAGTCACTCTGTGTCAGCACTTCATCTCCTTATAAATTAAGACCCGGCTACAAAGCAACTGTGTCTATATCTTCTATCAGGTACAAGGATATCCAGGTTAGGAGATGCAACTGGCTCATAACATACATGTCACAATTATGAAAGAATTATGGAAGAATTATGGAAGGGCAGGCTTTACTGATGCTAGTTCAGCAGTACCTTCTATAAATATGCTAATCCTATGTCCCATTTGACTTACAGTGTCCATGTTTATCCCTGTCAACTTGTACAATTATTAAGAGTGGCTTGTTCACTCTGAGGGCAGTCCTAGTTTGGAATATAAACCATATGGCCACTCTAATATAAGGGGTGAACAGTTAATCACCCATTAAATAGGTAAATGTCTTTGTTACAGAAGGTTAATTGCAACTTGATTATTTGGTCCCACATTTCCACTTAAGGAAAGGGTCTAAATGAATGTTACAGACTTTCTAAAAATACAAGTGTTTGTCTTCACATAATATGAAAGAAGTTAAAAAGGAAAAACCAGCTGCATGAGGAATAAATATAAAGCAGAGCAATGAATCATGATTACTCTGAGATTTCTTTCATGAGAATTGAGGAAGATGGCAGAAGGAATGACTGTGACTGAAAAAGGACAAGGATAGGGGTGGTCACTGTGGGTCAAAGCATATTAAATATGCTCTAATATTTGGTATGAGGTGAAATATAGTCACTCAATCCTTTCACAAGAGTATTGTCCCTAATGTGTGCTGGACAGTGTACTGTTCGGGCATACAATTAGAATCAAATTCAGTTTCTATCCTCGGGAGTTTATCTGAAAAGATGGAAGTCGCCATACAGAATTACTTCAAAGATGGAAGCACAGGTTGCTGTAAATCATCTAAGAGAATCATTAATCCTAGCACAGGGGTTGTGGGTGGGGAGGGTGTTATAAACAAATTAACAATTGAAATTTGAATTGGGTTGATGGGAATAGAGTGGTTTTTGATAGACAAGAGTGCAATATTTCAACCAGCGAAAGTAGACTCTACTGCTTAATGTTCTGGGTACTTTGGTGGTGGATGGTACGGTAACATACATCTGAAGAGGTATAAACATGTACTCCTAAATCACCTATAGTGCTGTAAACATTGCTTCAAGAAAAAGAATGTGATAAATCGATAAAAAATAATAACCAATTAAATAGCTAGAATAATAGCATCCTTAAAATAAAGAATGTACTGGAAACAAAAAATGCCATTTAAAGGTCTGGGACCACCTGACTGGAAGACAGATGATACCAGGTTACCAAGCAAGCAGGATGTGATGATAACTGAATGCTACTAAAGCTTTGGCCCCAGTCAGTATTTCTTAAGGAACATTTAGGACTGCCATTGTGAGAAATCTCTAATGCCAACAACAGAATTGATGATGAATGTTCCTGATGTTCAAGTCATCTCTAAATAACCTATATTCCTCCTTGGGTGCCAGAACCGGCACTGATATTTGCCCTTCAAATCTCCAGGCTCAGTTCTGTTAAGGAGCAGAAACAACTGTGTCACAGGGACAATTGCCTTGCTGTTCTCCCAGGGATGTCTGTCAGGGGTTGTTTGTATAAACCTGAAAAATCTATGACATGCAGCTGCACTGTCTGTGATGGCATGTGCGTCAATGAGAAAAATTCATGATTTAGGAATGCATCTAAACTATGTTTTGCTTCCCCAAACCCTAATCGGATGTAGTGTTGTTTGATCCTCTACAGAGTTATAAATAAAGACCCAGCTCTAAAGATTTGCTGAAGCAAACCCAAGGCTTGGAGCAATCCTTCCTAATTGACCTGACTTACACAATGCTTTTGGCATATGGTCTTGCTCTCCCCAGGCAAAGAGAATTCCTATAAAAAGAAATGCATAATACTGGCCCTAGTATTATTTGAGTCAAGGGATATTAGACACAGAAAGGATATTAGAGCCTTTTTGCCTTACGTTTTTATCTTAGACACAAGGATGCAAGAGGTTGTAAAGCTGTTTAATGGAAGTACTTAACTGAGATTCTTTTTGATTTTGAATGAAATGCAATTATATTCAACACCATGCAAACCAGAATTGCATTATATTGCTAAGTTATAGACTGCAATCTCTGTTGTATGATTAGAACTCTTTGACCATGTTCTGCACCCCAAAGTTTTCAGAGCTCCCATGCTCCCCTGGGTCCACCAGGTGGCCTTCCTGATGAATGCCCTGGACTTGGGATCACTCTCTCATATTACTCATCAGTGGTTTTCCCTACGTTCCTCAATATCTTGTCTGGTAGGCGAGAACTAGTCTGATGAACTTTACCCCACGCTGTTCATATATGATAATATCTTAATGAGTGTAAATTTTTAAGCTATTTAATTTCTAAACAACAATTTATAAATGATGAGGGGCAATGTTTGTAAGGAATCTGGGGTTGTACTAACCATTTTAAAAACATCATCTCATTTAATCATGTCAAAAACTCTGCAAGACAGATATCATGTCATATCCATTTCTCAGATGAAGAAAGCAGAATTTGGAGTGATTGCTCATTATCATATATTCATAAGTGCCAGCAGTAATAGCTGAATCCAAACTGAATCAGAGTCTGCGGACTACACACCAGCATCAGGGGAAGTTACCCCTAGCATTGTGACTGCTATGAACAACACCACCTAGGATGATGATAATGTCTGCTATATTTCCCTAAAGGTACAAGTTGTGTTCTTTCTGATTCTGTTCACTTGCAAGAGTCTTAGTGCTGACAGCTTAGCTAAACCACTCTAGAATATTGTTCTCTTATCCTCCATCTTGTGTGACCATGAACTAGCACTAGTTTTTCCCTCAAGCATGTCCTCAACAAAGTCATTAATAAGTAAAACGAATAAAAGTTCCTTTGTGACTGCCCCAGTAGTCTGATAATGAACAGCTTCCTCTATACCCCAGTGCCTTCCTCTTGTGCACTCCTTAGATTGACTCTCACAAGTTAACCACAACCCTAGGTTTCTTTTCTTTCTTTTCTTCTTTTTTATTGGGGGGGGGGGGGCTTTGTTTGCTTGAATTGAACCATCCAACCATAGCCTGGGAATCCCCAAGGCACTCCACCCTTGCACCCTAATAAAGGTTTATGCCCCAGTTCCTGCACTGTTCTTTGTCTACATCCTACTTTCACCTACTGTGAGGCTCTGGAGGTAGACCGTGTACCTCCTCCAAGACCTGTGAGTAATAAACTTCTCTCTTTCAATTCCCTTGTGGTCTTCTGTTGAACCTGTCACTCAGCATCCTGTACCTCAGATCTTTACTTAGCAAGTATTAATTTAACAAAGTCACAGCACCTCACATTACATTTTTATTAGCTACTTCCCCATACCTTCATTTATTTAGTGCTAAAAATTTCATTAGATATCAAAACATTAACAGTGAGTGAAAATTGTCTCTGGTGGTGAAGCTACTTCCACATTTTTATGATGTTACAATTTCTGATTTACTCTTCCCCCAAATGACTTGTATTCAATTTTACCAGTTCCATCATTGGCATACAGTTTTACTTCATCCTTCAAGGGTCTGTTCAAATTCTACCAGCTCCTGGAAATGGATTCTGTTACAGTAAAAGAAGGGCCATGAACTCACCCTAAACCACTCCAGAAAACCCACCATTCCTTCAACTTCCCCTTTCCTCACTCCTAACTACTTTCTGTTCTTTAACTTCCTCCTTGGTGGCATGAAGGTATGCCAGGCTAATGAGCACAAATCCTAGCACATACTCAGCATTTGACTTTTCATGAAGCTAACGGTCAGCTCTGGGCTCAGACGTTCACTGCTGACCTCAGTTTCTGAGAATAGCCCATTGCTTTCACTTCCTTGTGATAGACCCAGCCACCCTGGCACCACCACACATGGCACCACTGGCTATACAGGGTTGTTTTTGTACTGTTTCTCATCATCTGTGGAGTTCTGAAGCTGTCACCATGTTTTTAATCCAATCAGAGGGACATTGTCCTATTTCTATCATCATCATGCTCAGATTGCCAGACACAAGATAGTCATCTATTCTGGAAAACCCACATCTTTCAAAATCTCTGAGGCAGTCTGAAGTTCCTTACTCTAGACTCCCAGGTCTTTTTCAGGAAAGACCTCATTCTCCAGACCTTCCTCACATCATTCCTACTCGCTATCTCTCTCTGGGTTCTTGCAGGCTATGCAGTATCCTTATGTCTTGAGTGTGAGGTTGAACTCTGCTACCTGCATGATAATATGCAAAAGCTGAGCCCTCTCTGTTCATCACATTCTACCAAGCACTACGATCATGTTCTCTCAAACAAACCACCTCCAAACTCTCTTCTAGTGGAACACTGGTCTCCCTGGGAACTAGCTACAAACAACATTTAGAAGTTTCCCGGATAATTGTTGCCAAAGTTACAACTTCATTATATTTCAAGATAAGCAGAATAATGACCTCTGAATTATATTCATGATCTAATCTAATCTCAAGCTTGTGAATGTGTTACCTTACATGGCAAAATGGAACTTGTAATTGTGATTAAGTTAAGGATTTTGATATGAAGATGGACTAAAGAAGTTGTACATGGAGGCCTGAGCAGTCCATATTCTGGCACTTGACAGTTGTGCAAGGTTCCATCACCAAACCTTGTAATAAAAATATCTTAACTCAATGTTTGTCCAGTATGCTATAAAACTGCTAAATTTGGTCAAGGACATTTCAAGCAAGTGTCAAGGTAATTGATGCTCTCCCTTAGTGTTTCATTTTCTTCCTTTCCACCTCCCTCCCTTGAATATCGTATGCTAAACTACTAGACTATTAAAAAAAAACTACTAAAAAAGGATATTTTCTTTTCTCTCATTCCTGAATAGAGTCTTGAAAAACATTGCATCCTTCTTTTTTAACTTACTTTTGTTTTTGAAAGTGTGAAAAGTTGGTTTAATAAAAACTTCCACTGTGTGCCAAGCACCTGATAGTCACTGTCTCATTTAATCCTTAATTAAGGATTATTATTCCAATTCATTAGATGAAGAAGGTGAGACTTGGTGAGTTGCAATAACTGGTCCAAATTCACAGAGGTGAGAGAAGACAAAAGCCAGACTCATTTCTCCACTCTGTTCAGAGGCCTCTTAGTCTGGCTTATTATTCCTTGTGTTTCTTGAGTGTGAAATACATTCAAAGCCAACAAAAGGAGTCAAATAATATGGATCAGTAATTAGTAGGAACAGACTATGTCACGGGCCTTTTCATCACCTGAGATTTGGATTCCCCATTGCAGCCCACAGAGAGAGTCACAGGCATTCTTCTCTGAGACAAATATGAAACTGGTATGGCTCATCCTAATTTTTTAATGGCAACTTTCATCAGATAGTGATTGGATTCCTATTGTAATGGAACCTCCTGTGAAGTCCCATCTGGAAAGGCAGGAGTACCTATAGCTTGTCATTATATTTGAGGGTCACAATTAATTTAGCTTATTTTTCTACCAGGTAGGAAAACAATGTCACTTGGTCATTAAGGTAGAAATCAACCTCACCCCTGCATTTTTACACTTGCTTTTATTTATTTCTACTTTCCCCCGTCTTTTTTTAAAGACATATTTGGTATATTCGTTTCATGAAAATTGACCTACTTGTCTTGTCAAGGTAGTTAACTCTCAAAGACAACTACCCCTCTGGTTCATAATTCACACCCCAACTATTTACATCAAAACAGTCATTTTATAGGTATTTTCTGTAACTGTGGCACATGAAGAATAACTCGAAATTCTTTGCCCTTTCTTTGTTTTTCTTTAGCTCCTTCTTGTAGTTTCAGAGACCAGGCTCATTTCCCCTAATTGGCTATGTGGTTGTCCCTGTGTTATAATATATCTTTGTGAATCACATTACAATTACAATGCCTGGAACCGTTTTCAGGGGGGTGGAGTATGTGGAGCAAAGAATGAGTAATAATAATGTAATTGCATGGGCTGCTCTCGGAAAGACCATGTATAAAACAAACTGAATTGACTTCTTTATGCTTAATTCACCAAGGAGCCAACTTTAGCTCATTCATGTAGTGATAAACACCTGTAACCATTCATGCAGGTTTATAGTTAAGATAATATGGTTGCCTTTCATATGATGTGTCAATGGATAAAAGAAGCAGGAAAAGGGTGCTGAGAAAAAATAAAGCTATTTTTAAGGGAGGGATCATATTAACAGACTCAGAAAAATTACAACAGAGACTGTAGACAATATTCCATAGATGGATCAAAATGTCAGAAAACTGGCTTGGGAGAAAGTAGGTCACTTCCTGTGGAGGGTGTCCTAATGTTAGGAATAAAAGAATAAAAAACTCATTTGGGTTCTGGACTTTCAGTTTTCTGATTTAGAGCTCTGACCTAGGAGTAAGAAAAACAGCATTCTATTCCTGTAGTTGCAACTTACTTTCCCAGGATTCCTCAGGGATACAGGTGATGAGATAAACAGGAGTTGGCAAGTAAGAAAAAACAAACGTCCTTCTAAAATATTAGACAGTCTACAGAATAGAGTGGTTGGCAGGAAAATAAAAAATGACAGCAGCAAACAAAAATAAAACAGAAAACTTTCTATCGAATCAATGTAGAGAAATCTAGCTACCAATAATTTGCATCAGTAACAACTCAAATTAATTATAGAAATATACACAAGAGGGATGAAAAAAATCCAGAAAAGATTCAAACTCATATATCTGGTTGCAAAATATTTCCCAAAGAAACCGAGAAAACGTTAATGTATTAAAATAAGGGTAGAATAAACTGTTGAAAAGTTCTTATTACATGTAGGTTAAGTCTTATGGGGTAACTGATATCTGTAGCAATCATACACAGAATATTATTTGCAGTTGCTATCTTCTCCAAATTTCATTGTTTCTAATCCATATCACAAAGCAATGTTTTTTCTTTACATTTTTAAAGTTTACCAAACACATAACAAGTTTAATTGAATGCACTATAGTATGGAAAGCTTAAGGCAAGATGCTAATATATTCTTTAGTTAATTAATTCACCAGGAAACAAGCATACACACCAGGAAACAAGCATACACACTTACAAAAATCTTGTCTTACACCAGGAAACAAGCATACACACTTACAAAAATCTTGTCTTAGAATTTTACTTTTAGTGAAGATGAAGTCATCTCCACCAGATCAATTATTTGAAAACAAATAAAAAAGTTAGCTAGCAAAGCAAGAAAGAAAATAACAAAACAGTAACAATAGCTCTCTGACTGATGGCATTGGAAAAAGACTGAGGCAATCAGCATTTGAGAGACCAAGATCCAAGAGAGATGAAAAAAGGGAATAGCTGAGAGCTGATCTGTTTTTCTAGTAGCAGCTGTGTCTCTGGACAATTGATAGTTTTTTATTTTATTTTATTTTTAGAGTCATACCAAGAATCCACCTAGAGTGTTGATAAACAGAGAAGGAAGCAGAACTTATGTAAACCTCCTCTCTGTCCCTCTTCTCTCGCATTCTCTCTCTCGCTTTCTCTCTCTCTCTCTCACACACACACATATACACACACACATGCACACACATACAGCATCTAAGACTTGAGAGGAACAGAATCTAGAGAGAAGGGATACCCAGAGAGCAGTGAATTAGATAACTCTAGGTTTTGCTTATAGACAAAACAAACAAAAGGACAAGAAAAAGTTAAAACTAATGAATCAACAACAGAACTAAAGCAAACAGCAAGGGAAGGTAAGGGAGGGAGAGGAAGCTCAGGGGAGGGATAACACAATAGATCAGGATGATGGTTCATAGGAGATATGGTGGTGGGAGAACCTCAGGGTAAATAATGTAATAGGTGTTTGTGTGTATATTGATGTAAAATGCAAAAAAGAAATTGATGAAAAAGAAACAGAAACAAAAAATAGATACCTCATTTTCTCATTTTCTTCCAGAGGCATATATCAAATTTTTAAGCTGCACAGTACAAGCTAAACAGGAAGTATAGGAAACAGAGCTGAGTCTTGACTTCAAAAAACTGAAGAGAGAAAAATTCAAGTTAGTTTAGATCCTGTTGAGGAGAAACCTTAGTTCCACTTCAGGCTGGAACTCCTGGGGCCTACAAGGTGAGGAAGAATGAAGGAAGAGTTGGTGTAAGTGGTGTTAAGTTTTCAAGCCTCAAGTCATTTGAGTTACTAACCAAGTAAAAGTTGTCTGCCCCTCTCTGACTACACATGAGGATAGTGTAAACCTGCTGTGAAGGAAGAAAGCGCCTCCACAATTTTCCATACACAATATTCAGCAGTCAGCCAAAAGCTGTAGTCATATCAAGGAATAAGGCCAAGAGGGAAAAAACGAAAACAGACCCACAAATAGTCTAGTTATTAAAGTTAGTATACTTGGATTTAAAAATATAATTAATGTGACAAAATTGAGAAAAGGTCAAGCATAAACATAATGGCAATAAAATATAAATCAAGAAGGATGTTTTTTTCTTCTGTGGTTTTCCGTAGTGTTTTAGAATCAAAAATTGTAGAGCAGAGAAATGCAATGCTTGAAATTAAATGCCCAATACTAGATTGTGAGATAGAAAAGTGGTGAGAACTCCATCGTCTGTTTTAAGGATGGTTAACAAGCCAGGAGAAAATATATCTTGAAGGACAATGAGCAAATAAGATGGAAAATATGGGAAGAAGCATATAGTGGTTAATCAAATGTGTCAACTTGTCTGGGTCATGGTGCCTAGCTATTTGGTTAAATATTACTTTTGTTGTTTCTGAGGATGACTTTTATGGATGAGATTAGCATTTATATCAGAGGACTTAGAGTAAAGCTGCCTCTACCTTATAATGTGGATGGGCCTTATCCAACCGAAAAGGATGGCCTTAATCAACGGATGGCCCCTAATCTGATTTCCCCACAAACAAAAATGAAGTCAGCCAGTGGTGGTCTTAAGATAGAATTGCAGCACTAGTGGGTCTCCCATCTGCTGGCCTACCCTTCAAATATTTGGCTTCCTAAGCTCTATAATCACAGAAGCCAATTCTTTAAAACAAATCTTCTGTATATAGACATCCAATTGTTTCTGTTTCTTTGTATAACTTCATTCAGGACATGAGAGATATATAGACACATGGGAAATGCTTGATATATATAATGGAAATACCAGAGTTGATAATGGGAAAGAAACAATGTTTGACGGTATAATAGCTTAGTATTTCCAAGTCTTATGAAAAGAATTTAGCTCCAAATTCAAGGATCTTTATAAGCATTGAAGAGAATAAATATAAAGAAATCTATCCTAAGTTACAGGGTAATACTAAAAACAGCAGAAAAAAAAAATACTGCCTTCAAAGTGATGGCAGTAAAATGTAGAGTATGCAGCTCCAAGCTTGCCTATCCCCAAGAAACACTGAAAAAAAAGCTGAAACTGTCAGAGCTAACTTTTTCAAAACTCTGGAAAACAAGATTTACAGCAATCAAGCAAATGCATAATCAAGATAAAGGCAAGTTAAAAAAGATTCTGGCATACAAGAAAGTCTCTGTCAAAACAATTGCTAAGACACAGCTAAGAACACAAGCTAAGACACAGAAATTTCAGTGACTTCATAATTCAGACTTTAGGAACCCTTGCATATTGCTGGTAAGGATATAACATGGGCCAAAATTGTGGGAAACAATTGGGCATTTCCTCAAGAAGTTAAATATATCTCATATGATCTGGCAATTCCATCTTAAGAATCTACATAAAGTAATTGAAAACAGGAACTCAAACTAAAACCAATATTTATTGCAAAATTATTCATAACAGCTCAAAAATGATAACAACTCAGGTGTCTGTCAATAGATAACTGGATAAACAAAATGTGATATACCCATATAACAGAATCACATGCAATTGTAAAAGGAATAAAGGTCTGAGATAAGCTACAAAATGTATAAACCTAGAAAAGATTATGGAAATTGAAAGAAGCAAGTTATACAAAGTTAAATAGTCTATCATCCCACTCCTATAAATTATCCAGGATAGGCAAAGGTCAAGAAACAGAAAGTAGCACATGTTGCCAAAGGTTGGGGTGATGCTTATTTTGTTTGTGTTTACCCTAGTCACTTCAGATTCTTCTTCTTTTTTAGAAAATTCATTCTCCTTTGTTTTCTGACACTCCATTTATATACACATTTTAAATGCAGATATGAGTAGCAACAGGAAGGTAAAGAGGTGGTTTTGGAGGACTGTCTGAGTCATCTGTGGAGAGCATTACACTATTCAGTATAATTTCTCATCGGTCTGTTTCTGTTGTTCATTTTTATGTAATGTATGATTTTTTTAAAAAAATATACAATTTTATTTTATTTTGTTCTTTAGGTTACAACCTCTGTGTTACTATCCCCCCCCCTCCTCCCTCTGGTGCCCCTTCCATTCTCTCAAACCCCTCTCTTTGTTGTTTATTAGCTGTGCTGAGTCCATTAGTATCTTTCCTATATTAGTGTCTTTTCTCTGGGTGAGGGACTGCGTTGTTGGGTCCAGGCAAACCTTGCTGTTAGATTTTCAGTCTTAAGTTTGCGTTGGGTGGCCAGGTTATATTCATTTGTGATCTGTCCATGTTTTCTTGCTGCAGGCTCTAGAGCCCTCTCCAATCCAATCTCATCTCCATTGCTTTGCTGTTTTTCCTTATGGCTCTGGTGTTGGACTTAGGGGGGTCTTGCCCCCAGCCAGTGTTGGTCAAAAAGTTTCTCTGTGAGTTCAGGCTTCTGCGAGTGGCCTTTGAAGATCATCTCCTCTGCTTCAGTTTGCAGTTTTGATGTGGGGCCCATTATCCCCTCTTTGGTCAGCACTGGTTCACTTGGTTGTCCATCTGCTGTGTCCAGCTCAGGCCTGTGGGCTGGACTTTTGCCTGGTTCCTCACCCGTTCTATGTTGGGGTTGGCGTTGCGCATATGCTGGTTTCTCTGAAGTTTAGCTGGAGTAAGAAGAGAGAGATGGAAGGCGCCCTCCCACCCCCCACCCCCACACCCCAAAGCTCCCAGTGCAGGGGCGGGCCAACCGGACCCCCACGTGCCCTTCCATGCCTCTGACTTCCAGGGGCTGGGGGCTACACGTCACTGCTCAGGCCGGCTGCAAGTGGCTGCCCATCCACAGCCACCCGCTGGTGAGTGGGGCCTGCTCTCCCCACCCTGTCCCCACTCCTGGGGGACTCACCCGAGAGGCCTGACCCCCCTCACTCCCCGCTGGCAAGGGAGCTCCAGGAGCCAGGACCCGGGCCGCAAGCAGCCTCCTACTCAGATTCTTATAACAAAAATATCATAAGCTCAGTGGCTTATAAGCAATGGCAATTTGTGTGTGTGGGGGGGGGGGGTGTGAGGGGGAAGAGGCTGGAATTTTCCAAGTATTATTACTGATTTATCTGTAGGCAACAAACTTTTCAACAGAAATATGAGATTAGAAGATAATGTACTGATAAATTTAAAATACTAGGATAAAATAAGCATGAATAAAAATAAAATGGAATAAAGATTTTCTTTGAATTGTATACCCAATGGAAATATTCATAATAATGAAGTTAAAATAAAGAGACTTCTAGTATCCCTTAATAAATTCCCCATTTAAAAGTTCTAAATCTTTCTGTATGTTTCCTTAACTAAGTATGTCTCTCAAAAAGCTAGGTTTGTCATTATCACTTTCTTATATTTTTCTTTGTTTTTAAATGTAAATCACTCAGTTTGTTCTCCATAATCTGTTAATCTCTTATTTAAAATTCTTTGTTAAAATTCTTTTGTATTAAATATGATTACTTAAGACAAAACCAGGAGAATTTATCACATTAGATTTGCATAAAATAAATATTAATTATATTTATCACATGACTATTAAATTATTAATCAAAATGTTGATTATTAGTAATTATTAGCATTAAGTGATTACTAAATTACCAATCAAATTATTTAATGATCATTCATAAGGACAATGGTGCAGTTTTGATAAAAGGAAGTGGAAAAAGGATACAGAACAAAGGAAAGAATTTTTGACAAATATGAACAAATATTAACTATTACATGTATTCATAGTGTCATTGAAATATTTATATACACATACAATTAAAATGTGTGAAGACCATAACCAAAAGGTAAGAGGAGGAGGAAGTAAATGGAGATAAACTGTTATGGAATCTTTGTATTATAGGAGACGTGATGAATGTTTTCATTCATGTTGGATACTAATATTTTAAGGATACAACTTGTAGTCACTAGGATAGTCACTAGCTGAAGTCAAAGAATGTGTAATGAAATTTTTTGTGAAGAGGACAGATGAACTGCTAACAAAAAAAAGATTAGATAGGGGAAAGGGACAAAGAGCATGTGAATAATATAGAAAACAGGTAATTGTAAGGTAGTTGATATGAACATAAATAAGACATTCATATATCAGGAATTGATTAACAATAAGTGTCAGGTCTATTGCTGTTAACTCTGGGTACTGTAACATTGTTTCCTGTCTTCAACTTGTGTAAGAATCTTCTGAAGATCTTGATAAAACACAGTTTTCTCAGAAAAAGCCTTCAGAAAGTGAGACTTGGGAGGATGATTGTTTACATTTTTCTGAGCTCCCAAATACACTAATAGTTTTAGGATCTAAGATACCATCTTACCCAGCTATTATTTGCCTGATGATAACTGTGAAAAAGAATTGACTTTTTTCTTATGAGTTAATGTGAAAAGCCTAGTTGAGGAAGTACAGAGGATCATGTTTTCTATTTGGGTGAAGCATTACTTTGCATTATTATTATTATGCAAAGGAAGAGCACATTCTTCACATTTTCATTAAAAAAAAAGAAAAACAAATTTTCTTAGATAACAATACCAGTCTCCAGTCTGAATCTTTACAGTGTGAGATAATTTGTGACTCTGTTTTACCATAAATTCTGTTGATACTACTGACAAGCCAAAAAAGACACCAGGTAAAAAGGGCACCACTGCAGACTGCATGTCACCTATCATTCCAGTGTGTTCTATCACCTCACTTAAATTACATACCATAGGCAGGTAGGAATCACCACGGCCAGTTCTCTCATATCTTCCCAAACATCAAGATAATAATCTCCTTCCACATATTATGAAGATGAAGCGGCAAGGCAAGTGCTAGGAATTAGCATGGAGCTAATCCAAGTATGCTCTCTGCCTTATCTAGCACTCCCATATATTTTATTCTGTCACCCTTCATCAGCTCCACCCACCTGACTCATATCAACCCACAGGGTACTTCCACTGTGGCTGATGGAAGCCTAGTGCCACCAATATCTCAGCAGGAAGTCATTAATTAACCTCCTACCTTTACAACTATTCAGAGAGAGCATGCCAAAATTATGGCACACCTCCTTCCACCCCCATGCAGCAGCACCATTCAGCAGTGAGAGTGCAGCAGACAAACAGGCAGCATTGCTGCTGGAAGGACAGAGGCTTGAAAGTATACTTATTTATAAGTCACTGCCTAATTTCTTCCTGGCAGGCCAAACTTTTCTGACTTTGAGTCCCTCAGACTCTAATTAAAGCAAATCTCCAAGTTGTTGTTGGCTTGGAGCCTGTTGGTTTGTTAGTTGTTGTTTTATGGGTGCCAGGCACTGTGTTGGGCACTGATGATTAATATCTCACTTATTTAAATCATACTGGTTATCAATGCTTTTTTTTTTTTTTTAGAATGGCACGGATCATCGGCAGACAATAAAGCTTGATTAATAGGAAAGTTCTGAACCAGTTCTGAAGTGGTTTTTGATTTTATTTAAGAGCACAGCATGAAAGCCATGCCCTGTCCTTTGACAAGAGATGGGTTAAGAGACACTCAGAAATGTTAAGTAATTCTTCTGCTTGGTCAAACTTTTCCCCATAAAGTTAAGTAAGTCTGCTTTACGGAAAAGGATGTCTAACCCTGGATATTACCTTTAACTTTTGGAATCCCCTCTGAAGAGTTACTAGGCACTTTCCAGGCAAAGAAAGTCCCATGAAATGTTTTCTGAGATTAGCATGTTGGTTGGTAGCTTAGCAGCATTTAGAGGGATGGAGAGAGCCAAGAGGATCAGGGGAAATGAACAAGCTACTTTTTCATTTCTAATGTGAAAGAGGTAACCTAATTTGTTTGGAAATTACCAGCCTATTCAGATGCAGGGGATCTAGGGGATGGGACTTCTAATGGGTAGTGAGCACCACTGAAAAAACCCCAGGGGCAATCTGAGTAACTTCAGTTGTTTCCATTTTGTTTTCTCAATGATCTCTCTCCAACAGCCTCTGCCCAGATCCCCAGTCATGGTGGTTCCACCACTGGAATGTCACTTGATGCAATCCTGAACTTCCCGACCCTGGACCCCTCACAGCCAGTTCACCATGCCCCTGTCCCTAAAAGCAGATTAGTGTACTCCTGAGACCTGTCCCCTGCCCAGCACCACCACTCCCAGTGGCTAGCTGATGTCTAAGTCCTCTAGACCTGTGTTTAAGCCGAGTCATCAAAACTGTGTGCCCATGTATGTATGTGCTTGTGTACACCTATGTTCATGGGCTCAAGCATGTCTACACAGAGACGGATACAGCAGAAAATACCTTAACTGATTATAGGTCTTTATTTTAGACCATCCTCATATATTTTAGATGACACAATTTTAGACCATCCTCTTTACATCCTAGGGATACCAATGAATCCCTAGAGACTAATGGAGGAGATAAAAACATTCAAGGGGCCTCAGGATGCCACCAAATGCCACAATAGATTTCCTGATGATTAGATTTCTGTATTGATTCACATGGCAAGCATTCTTTCAAAGAAAGGGTGCTCTAATATTTTTTAAAACAGGGAAACTGTTAAAACAGATATTTTGTTGAAACCCTTTGTTTTATAATGAGTAAATCGAGATTGTCCCACAGCCACAGAACCATTTCACTAGAGTCTAAACTGGGATGGAGGATGCTTAATTCCCCAAGAGTGTATTCTCCATGCACCACACAGCAGAGGAAAAAGGAAAAGAAACAATACTTGTGTGCTTGTTGCATGTGTTAATGATTAGGATGATTATCTAGGGCTTAAGTGGCAAACCAGAATGTGGGGGGTGGGGGGGCAATGAATGATCCACCCTGTAATGTGTCCCAAAAAGTCACAGGAAAATCAGACACTAAGCAAAGGGTTGAAATATCAGGCTAAGGGAAACTCTTTCTAGGTATGTTTGATAACACTCTACATTTTCACAGCACATAGAGGAAGCATGTGTCCTAAATAGGTCTTCAAAAAAGTTTCCTATTGGGAACGTGATGATGGAGAGGTACCTCATAAACTAGCAGGATTTGGAGTGTATGGCATATTTATGCATAGACTGTGCTCACAGGGTTGTGGTGAGACTTGTGAGCAGAATTGTCAGCAGTCTCTTTTCAAGAAAGCTCTCATGGAGAAAGCTGCAAATGCAAATCAGAATGTCCTTATTAACCCGAATCTTTCTTCTGTTTCCATAAACTCACAGGTATGCAGAACTGATCCTCAGAAGGTGCCTTCTGAGTATTAAATCTGAATTGCCTTAACAATCATGCGTACATAGTAAAATCATTAAAGGAAGCTCAACTCCAGAAGAAATAAAAATTTCTGTCAAGAATATTTTGACATGTATTTTTTCAGTGCCTAAAGTAATTGGAACACACCATCAAGATCAAGAAGCACAAACTCAATCACAAACTCAGATAAACCCAAAAGCTAGGGGAAGAAGAAAGAGAGGAAAAGAGAAATTGTTATGTTCTAACCAGCCAAAGTCACTCACTGTCCAAACATATTTGCCTCTTCAGTGCTGAGTGTGACTTATTTGACACCACATGGCTGCCATGTCACCTAGAGGTTTTGGGACCTCTGTGCTTCTCTGTGGGAGAAAATCTGCCTCTGGAATGCCATATAACTCTTCAACTACCCAACATTTGCTGAGGACTCTTTCCTCTATTTCTAGAAAGTGCTACCTTCATCGCCATCTACCACAACAACTGAATCTCTCACTGTCTCTGTACGTATTTCCCCACCATGGTTAGAGAAGAGAACTCACCCAAATTTCAGTTCTTATGAGATCCTAATGAAATCTTTCCAGCTTTTTCTCATACTCTCTATCTACCTGTAACAGGAAAGGAGACCCTTCTTAACCATGTGTGTGTGTTATTGAAAATAGCTTTTAATTTTTTTAGAGGCAACATTGGTTTACTGATTTGGGGGAAGAGGGTTTAGGGGGAGCCTTTGGGATCACCAGTCTGTGTAGGTTCTTTCCTGGATTTAGCAGTTACACAGACATACCAGGAAGGGCAGGACAGGGTAGGACAGAACCAGGAATCTTCATGCTCTTTCTCCGGTCTCTCTCCCTCTTCAGTTCTCTCATGCTTTCTCTTACATGCACATGCTCATGTGCCCTGTTATCTCCTCTCTCTGAGGCCCAGGTGTGCATAACTTACACTTGCACACACCCAATAGACCTCACAGTCAAGGAGGAGACACAACAGTTCAACTGCTGGCTATGCAGGCCAATGGAGGAAAAAGCCTGGCCAACTCATCTACCCTACAGTCACACCTCTCCAGATGTGTGTTACCACATCATGCGCACCACCAAAACACCCATAGTCCTCCACCCTAGTCCTTTAGAACTGACCCTGAGCATTTTCCAAGGCTATGATTGACAAGGAGAGCTCCATTAGCCAAAAGAAACGTCAGAAACCACAACTAGGTCTGGTGAATATTCTATTCCAATGCTGCTATGCCAGTTCTGCTCAGAGGTCCTCATTTTTCCTCTGTTCAAAGCCTCCTAACCTCTAAAGTAGACAAGCCACATTCCCCTTCCCAGATTTACTTATGTAGAGCCCCTCAACCAACAGATAATATTGGAACTTTTTTTTCCTGATGGACTGACTCAGTTCAAGTTGGGGCTGCCCAGCCTTCTGGTAGCCCAAAGTCTCTCCACCCCAAGAGGTGCCCCAACAGCCCATGATTCAGTCCACATAAAAGACTGAATTTATAAAGGAAGAAAGCTGGAAATGAACACGCTCCTGCAAATGTTATTGCAACATTGCTACCTGTGTTTTCATTTAGTTTGCAGACTTTTTTGAAGACTTGTTCTATGTTCTGCGTGTGTGTGTACGAGCACATGCACACATGTACACATGCTGGGGGATGTGTGAAATTAAAGAACTCTTTGGGGGCAGGTGGGAAAATCAGATGATAATAATTCCAGGAGTCAGGAATTTTGAAATCTGGTGCCAGTTTCATCACTAACCTGCACAGGACTAATGGGTAAGGAGCTTTTTCTACATTCCCAAAGCAAAATGGTCTTTAAGGACAACACCATGATAACATGTGAGCTTGGTATTTCTGCAGCTAGAAGTCTAACTAGAAAAACAACTAGTGCATAGGGGAAATTGAGAAATGTCACAAGGCAGAGACAAAATTTAAAAGTTCTGTCTTCAATGCCTCAAGAACCATATAAAGAAATAATCGTCAAAGGAGCAGTGTAGGAAAAAGGAATTGAACCCACTGAATCTGATGAAGAAACAGTTATTAATATTTGGATCATTCGTGGCACATGTAAGAATTGAATGTTCCCATTTTCTGAACATGCAGAGCTTTTGTTCTCCAAATGCTGTCTCTACGCTCCATGCACCCACTTCTCATCAGAAGTATTCAGAATGCCAAAATCTGGGAAAACGAGGATGATTTTGCAACTAACAACTTGGCTTCCAATTTGGACCCCCTGGGAAATGAAATTCTACAGGGAGGTTTGATCCAAATGAAGCCCCCACAGGAAATGCTTGCAAGATGCCAGCTCCAGCTTTTCAGAGCTCCCTCAGCAACAACGGGAATGGCAGGCAACCATGGAGAGCAGACAAAGGAGCCAAATGCGTTTCAAAGATATTTCCACACTGGGAAGCTGCCGGGCAAGCGTCTGGGTGTCTGAAGATGCCCCTGGCAGCCTGACTGCTCCATCCTGAGCATCAGGAAGCCCCACCGCGGGAAAAGCTCTAAAAACGTCCGGAGAGCTGGCTGCCACGCATCGGAGTGGCCCACACTGTTCTGACAGGGAACCCCACGGCGTGTCCTCACCAGAAGGTCTTTTCCTCTGCGGGGATCTGGGGATCTGCAGGCTGGGAGCTTCCTAGGATGAACAGAAGGACGGCTCTGTGCGTGTTCACACATCTCATTTCATTCATTCACACTTCAGAAGGCTCCAGATTCTGTTAAAATTTTAGCTCTTTCTTATTCTCAAATCTGTTTTGAATCTGGCACCCAAGCTCTTGAGTTCCAGGTATAATATATAGTTCCTTGCTGCCTCCCACTTGCAAGCTTTGCTACCAAGTATGCCACTCACATTTTCCTGCTTTCAGCCCAAACCTGATGCTTTTCATGCTTTCCTTTGCGAGTGATAGATGGTCGCTGGACTAAATATGGAGACAGGGGTTTCAGACACATTTTGTTCCTGTTAAATGTTCTACTTCTTGTGTTATTGCCTTTTCAGCTTCACGTTAACTCACTTTCTTCCTAGTCTGTAAAATGTAGATGGGTATGAATGGTGCCCTGAAGGTCAGGAGCTGAACTCCATGATCATTTTCTACCTTCAGGTCTAAAGAGTAACTCCAGAAACCCTCAATTTCTCATCATGCTGGGGTCATCTTTCCCCTTAGTACCTGCGGTGCTCTAAACAATTATCCTGAAATTTGGAGCACTTATCATTTTGTGGCCAATTGATGAGATCCAAGGTGAAGTGTGAGCATGTCATTTCTGGAAGACTAATCTTAACAATTTTTTCCTATCTTTAATGAGGTAAACTTATAAAAACCAACAAATACTGACAAAAAAAACCCCTGAGTGTCCACAATTTAGAAAACACAACCTTTTTAGGCTCTTCTTTCTGTCCCTCCCTGCCTTGTGAACCTGAGCACACTGTTTAAAGTGAGGGAGCATCTGTTTCCAATAAAATTCTCATATTATACGTGTGTCCTGTCTCATCTCTTTTACTATAGAACAGCTCCTTGTACTTTATTTCTTTTTTAATGTTTATTGTTATTTTTCTTGACATTGTCATTTTTGTAGTAATTCAGAACAATGATTTTGGAGAATGTTCAACATTCTGAATCTGTTCTATTATTTCTTCATGATTGATTCATATTAAAAATGTGTTCATTTCCCTTGTCACTGAAGTCAAATCTTCAAAGATATCACCAAGGCTGATAGCAAGGAGTGCACCACCTATATTTTCTTGTAAGTTTTATTTTGCAATATACATATATATGTATATTGCAAAATAAATTGTATATGTATATTCCATATATATATATATATATATATATATATATGGAATACTACTCAGCTATACAAGGAGAGGAAATATTGTCATTTGTGGCAACATGGATTGAACATGAGTGATTATGTTAAGCAGAGATAAAGCATAAATAGACAAATGCTGGGTGATTTCACTAATATATGGTATTCAAAGAAACAAACAAATATACAAAAACAAGTTCTCAGATTAAAAAATGGTGGTCATTAGAGAGAAGGGTAGGGGATGTCAGGTGAATGAATAAAGAGGAGTAATTGCATAGTGATGAAATAGTAATTAGCATTTGGTGGTAGGTGTGGTGTTCTCTATAGATTTATCAAGGGGTGAAGCTGTACTCCTGAGACTCATATACTATTGCAAACTGAGGATACCTCTGTAAAAAACAAAAAAAAAATACACAGTTGGCCCATACCTCTCTTTCCATATCACTAAATAGCACATGATATCAATTTGTTCCATTACTTGTACTACCAAGTTTAATTATTTAAGGTAATTTCTGCCAGATCCACTATCTGAAAAGAATTTCTCTTTGTAATTAATAAATAGTAATATTTGTAGGGATAAGATCTTGAAACTGTGTGAATATTCAGTTCCTTATAAACCTTTCACATATGGACTTTAATATCCATAATTTTCCTTCCATGAATCAGTTATTCACTTATCATTTATTCATAGGGGTTTACAAAACAGCAATAAAAAGTCTATCATTCCCTCTGCATGCATTAGTTAACATTCCTTTATTTTAAAAATTTTTCTCCCTATTTCTTTCTCCCCCCAACCTTCCTGAACACTACTAGATCAATGAACACTAAAAGATCAATATGCAATTACAGTCCTCATTCCTATTTACCTTTAGGCTCTCTAAATGATATATGTGCTGCGTGTTATGTACTATCTATCTATCTATCTATCTATCTATCTATCTATCTATCTATCTATCTATCTATCTATCTATCTATCTATCTATCTATCTCATAACCGAATTTGAGACAGTTTGGTCATTGTTTCTTCAAGTATTTTTCTGACTTTCTTCTCAGATTTCAGTTACATGCATATTCCATTGCTTGCTATTGTTGAGGATTTCAGAGTTTTGTTGTCATGTATTTGTTTAGTTTTGCTATATTTAGTAATGATTCTTTTTCCTTCCTTTTTCTTCTCTCCCTTCTCCTCCTCCTCTTTTTATCTTTCTTTTTCTTTAGACTTCTTTTCTCTGATTCATTTGTTAGTTTCTATTGTACCCTCAAGGTCGTTGACCTTTCTTTTCACTTAATCTTCTGTTAATGCCATCTAGTGTATTTTTCATTCCAGAATATTGTATTTTTGATGTCTAGAATTTTTGTTTTGTCACTTTTCATCTTACATTTCCTTCCTCATTATGTCCATGTTTTTCTTTTAACTTCTGGTGCATACCAAACATATTTAAAACAGCAAATTCAATGTCTTATTAATTCCATCATTAATGGAATTAAAGATAATTCCATCATTTTGTCATTTTGGGATAAATTTCTATTGATTGATTTTTATTCTTAATATGATAATGGTGTTCCGCTTCCTTGCATTACTAGTCATTTCTGATTAGATGCTGGACATTATCACTTTTAGGTTGTCAGTGTTGTATTTTATTATATTTATTTAACTAGTGTTGGAAGTTTTTCTGCTTCTTGTAATCAATTCATTAATTGTTATTTGGAATTTTTTTTGAAGGTAAGTCATGAGCAGTCTTTAGTACAAGGTGAATTTAACCCCATTACAAAGATGATGTCCATTTGGGAACTCTGTCCAATATTCCATGTGTTATATTATCTGTCCTCTCTGTTGATGCAATCATAAACTACTTTTGGCCCTATGTGAACTCTAGAAATTCTTCAACCTGCTGCTTTCCAGCAATTCTTTTGTCTCACCATATTTTCTTCTCAAGCAAGCACAAAAAACAGTGCTCTGCTAAAACCTTGAAGCAACATCTCACAAATCTCTGGAACATATCCAGTTCATTCCTCTGAAATATACTGCCTTTGAACTACTAGCTACCTTGCCACCCCCCTAATTTTAATATTTTTTCTCATTTTAATGAGACTCACAGATACTTTTATATTCCTATTCCTCTTGCTACAACTTGGAAATTTCATTTGAGCAAAAACTGGATTAAGTGTAAGATTGACTTTGCTCCCTTTTTCAGGAATCATAATCCTATGATCTCTATTGTCCAATGTCTACACACTGTTTTATCACATTTTGTATTTTTTTTTAGTTATGTAAAATAGGGAGCAAAATGGATGCCTATTATTCTACCTATGCTGAAAGGAAAATTCCTGTCAAGTTGTCCTTGATATGTTAACTTTTTGTCAAGTTCCCATCAGTATATCCCCTCCTGATATAACTAGATATTCTAAGTTCATGTTATGCTGCTTAATTTTCATGCTCACAATCAGCCATTTCCATTTAGTAGGTAATCATATTTAAAAAAGGTATAGATACTAAAGCTGCTTATTTATACTGTGCTATCATTTTATATTAAATTTTTAAAAAGAATTATTTCACCCAGACATCTTTAATCCAAATCAACAGCATACTCTTCACCTTTCTTCATGTTACAGTCTCTCCTTTACTACAGCAAGAACATGAGTTCCCAAAATATGAATGTATTCACTTGTTTTCTCTTAGCAAAATTAATTTTGTAATTATTCCATCAACACCACCACCAAGATGAAACTATTAAATGCAATTTAGGATACTTTTGCTATCATTCTTGTATTGAAAATGTCCCCTACACCCAGATTTGTAGTCAATGTTACTTATTCACATTTTTATTGATTTTTTCTATATGATTTTTGCATATTATATACAGTAAAAGTTCTTTTTAAAATTTTAGGATTTGTTCTTATTTCACTCACCTTAATTCAATTTATTTTTTGTAATATATATTTCTATGATATATTGATCAAACCTAGCAGATAAATTTTTGTTCTATCCCATTGCTCTGTAGTTTATTCTCATGAACTCTTTGGAATTAGACAGTTGAACTAATGGTTAATTTTTTTTGTGCTTCCTTTTAAAGAAAAGTGTATCTATCTTTCTATCTATCTATCTATTCATCATCTATCTATCGAGAATATATAATATTAATATATCCATCTATCTATATATATATTCTTAAACCACTTAATCTTACCTCTTTTTCCTTATATAAAAGCACACTACACACATGCTCTTTTTTATTTTTTACTTAACATTGAGCATGTTACATTGAAGTTGTCTCCAGATAGTCAGTTATAGACATCAAGTTTGTAAATTACAGATATAAATACAGAGTTTAGGGAAAGATTAGAGCTTCAGGGTTTCTTCCTGTTATGTTTCTCTGCCAACTGTTGAGTAATAATTACCCTGCCAAATATTAAGTAATTGTTCGTTTTGATTTTGCTAGTCAATTCCTCTTGAAATTGTCTGTATACAACTTTTATACAATAATTAGTACACTCTAAAGTATAGTTTTAAGATATTCTTTTTATCCTGACAAATTGGATTTACTATCCTTTTATTATTGACCCCATTTTTCAAAGCTCAATTCTCTCTAAATATGATCTTTAAGAACTTTCCAAGTAAACCAGAACTTGATTATTTCACAGTTTCTTTGTAAATGAAATTTCCCCAACTCACAATCAACTTCCTTGTTTCTTCCTAAACATTTATTTAAAGGTAAAGGACATTTTGAGTTCTGTATTTGTTCTGCAAGTAGATTTCCAGTGAAACCAACCTGAAATTGTAGACAAGATAGAGT
This sequence comes from Uropsilus gracilis, assembly GCA_004024945.1. Lineage (NCBI taxonomy): Eukaryota > Metazoa > Chordata > Mammalia > Eulipotyphla > Talpidae > Uropsilus > Uropsilus gracilis. The sequence goes on along the minus strand of PVHY01000490.1, from coordinate 67,887 downwards.
TTTAACTAATCTTAGTACAAAACAAACAAATAAACAAAAGTTGTATTTGCTAAAGAAGTAATTTTGAAAAAATGCTGCTGGTATCAATGAAAGTAGCTGATATGAGTATATTTAATGAGGTGTCTTGAATACACTGATGCCATGAACTTTTCATTCTTTCAATGGTATAATACTACTGAGTGGAAGGGCCAGATAAAGGACTGATCAATGGCATCCCTGACTAAGCAGAACTCCTGCCCTCCAAGGGTTTGCCTACATTAAGGAAACAATTATATTCCCAGGAATTATTAAATTAAAATGTTCTTTAAATTATCATGAGAGAAAACTTATGAAAAAGGTAATGACAAGGACATTCACTCTGATTGAGAGATTTGGCAAATTTCTTGGAAGAAGTGAGTCTGAACATTTGAAAATTAAATGCAGTTTTAACAGCCATGAATGACAATTAGTTTTGACTTGTGCTAAAGAGATTTATTGGGGGTTGTCATATGACACAGGCTAGAAAATAATAGAAACTTTAGTTAAGGCAATTTTAGTATGGAGGCAAATAGGAGGAAAATCAAAGGTCACATGTCCATAACCAGGAAGATACAGGAAATTTTCATTACAGCCTCAATTTGTACAATATTGAAAAGAACTTAAAAGGAAAATTGGATTCTTTGGAGCTGTAAAAAAAAATTGAGTTTTCAGATAGATTTTTTTCTACTTTCTTCACAAGGTTGTCATGAATATCAAGGAAAGTGAAAGTGAAAAATATTTTGTTTGCTGCGTGGTATTCTTGTTATTTCCATTAACACAAAGAGCAATAATAATATGCTATTTAAAGGTGTTTTTATTTTCCTTTGTGAAAGCTTAGAAGTGAAGAGAAACTAAGGACTGAAATGAGTTTTGTAGTAGAAAAAAACCCTCTCACAACTTTGAAAATCAACTTTGTAGTTGCTGGGATGAACAGATTGTGTTCTACAATGGTAGAAAAGGGCATCCAAACTTGTCTTTAGAGAAGGGAGTATGTTGGAGACCCCAGCAGATTAATTTTCCTCAAAGGTTCAGGATGGGTTATGGTAACTGAGAGTTCTTAGGAATCTTCATTTACCTCCTTTACAGGGAGAATAAAGAATATAAGTACGACAAGAGGCCAATCCCATGATCATCTCTGACCTCTGCTGTACTGCACATTGCATGTAACCACAGAGGAACAAATGTGGGTCATAAATTTCGAAAATCCTTGAAAGCATTTTCATCACCATCATCACTGTACACTGCCTACTGTGACTCCCCAAAATTTATATGTTGAAGACTCATCTCCGTTGGGATATATTTGGAAGCAGGGTGTTTGAAAGGTGATTAAGTCATAAATGGGACCTATGCCCTTACTAAGAGGCACCCCACAAAGTGCCTTTGTGTCTTCTGTCATATAAGGACACAGCACGAAGACAGTTTTGGATGAATCAGAAGATAGATCCTCACCAGACATCAAAAGTACCATTGTCATGATCTTGGACTTCTCCATTTCTAGAACTGTATGAAATAAATCTCTATTATTTAAACTAAGCAGTATATGTTATTTTTTGTAGAGTAGACTGAATAGGCTATGCAATCATTCACAAAGTATCTGCATACTCTGTGTATACCAAAGTACACTTTGGTAAGTATCTGATTTCATGGTGTGGCAAATATGTGGATTGAATGGCCTTGACCCTGTCAGTGCCAGCAGTTCAGATGACTGTAGGCACAAACCTTATAAATATAGGACAAAGGCTGTAGTAGAGTAAATATTTCTTATAAACAGGAAAATGATGCTAAAAAATACTAATATTTAAAGTGCAACTTCTACATTTTTACTCTGTCAATAGTCTCATGGCTTTGTCTTTTTCAAGTTCAACTCAACCATTTGAAGTGGGCCTCACTCTTAACTTCATTCTCCTGATGAGAAAACTGAAGCAGAAAGCAAATGGTCTGTTCAAAATCACACTGCTAATTGGCCTGCAGTGGTGAACCAAAACTTTAAACCAAGTTGTGTAGCTACAGAGCTCACATTTTATAATAGTTTATCAACTTCGACAGTGCATTTTAAGTATTAAAAAATGGAAGAATTTGTAACTGATTGTGGCCTAAGAAAAGAAGTAAAAATTCTCCATTTGTAGATTTGTGATAATGAGATAATGGCAGTTTCCTGGGTTAGAGGATAGAGGAGCGAATAAACTTGGCCTGGGTTTGAACCAGAGTTGCCTCACACTCATATCATGACCTTGGGAGCTCCTAGCCTCCCCATGTCTCAATCACAACCTTACAGCAAAGGTCTGCAGTGAGATTTAAATGTTCATACAGGTGAAGAGATTTTAAATAGCAGTTGGTCCATAGGGCATAATAAATATGGATTTATTTATCATGATGAGTTGATTATTATTATAAGAACTCAGTTACCAGGCAACTTCTTAAAGACAAAGCTTTGTGTTCTTGTATTAGATTGGTTGTTCACACGTGTCAAAAAACTGTTCTTCTTAAATGAAGTTAGACTGTGGAGGAATAGAGAGGGAAGCATTTGAGGTGTTGAAGCCTCATTCCAGGTAGAATTGAAGCTGGGCACTATTGACACCCTTCGTGACCTTGAAGCATACCTCTGAAGTGGCTTCTTTCTGCCAGGGCTCCAGCCTGGCTCCTGGCTTCCAGGGAGTAGATTTGGCAGAAGTTGGGCTCATTCGCAATCACTTCCTTCTGCCTTAGCCTCAGAACAGCTTGGCCACTCACAGTCTCCTAATGCACACCTGTCACAGGAACACATGGAGACCTGCTGGGAAGAAGCTCTGTTTTGAAGAGAAGCTCACCCTCTATGAAAACAGAAAGAAAAAGTGAAAGAAAGTCAGAGTATGAAGGTTTATAAGTGAGGGTGTTGATCATTTAAAACCAGGAAGGTCTTAACAGATCTAGTTCTAATTTCTCACATATTAGGTAAAGCAATTGAAAACTAGAGGAGTGATTTGCCAAGGTCATTTGGCAAGGTTAGCAAGACCGGAAGGTCCAGATGGCTGGGCCAGTGGTCAATAATCTAAAACCAGGCCTCTCAGGGCACCAAGAGTTCTTAGATATTCTGCAGACATCTCCAAGGGAGAAGAGGCTTCTAGACGTTTCCTACATGAGTGCATCTCTACTGCCACGTGGTTTATGATATGGAGTTTCTAATAATGGTTTTGAAGGAAGGGCTCCAGGGCTAATGACAACCACCATCATAGATCTTGCCTGCCTCTCAGACATGCATCACTGAATAAATTTTAGAAAACAAACAGGAAAGACTCCTCAATGAAGGTGTTCTTTGTAAAAACTCCCAGGAACCCTATTTACCAGATATTCAAGTAAATTTGAAGGAAAAAGTGGCAAAAACTTCAGTATGTTTCTGTACACACACACACACACACACACACACACACACAAATTCAGTTTCATATATATTTATGAGTTCTATTGTTTTCCAAATTAATGGTAAATAAGTTGTCGGAATAATACTGATATTGATATAGAATAGTAAATAGAATTTCCTCAATTTTTTTTTTCCTGGTGCCTACTATGTCCCAAGTTTTCCCCTTAACTAGAATAAATTTTCCACTCATATACGTTATCACTTTTCATATTTCCATGATTTTACCACTTATAAAATCCAGATGCATTTTAATATGTTGTTGAATGTACCATAACTTGAGTTACTATAATATTTTCTCAGTCAACATTTCCTTAAACTATGAATTTTTTTACATGAGAAATACATTTTCATGTGTGAAAATTTAAGGAAGCTTGGTTTGATTGCAAGACAGCAATGAGCCTTGAATAATAAATTGTACTGTGCCAATTAACATAAAACAAGGGGAAGATTTCTGAACAGTTTAAAGTTATTTCAGGTTGTTCATGTTTTTGTGAGGCTAGTCATAACCAGTCTTTTCCATATTTCTTATATATTATCATGAATTCAACAAATTCTTCTGAGCAGACATGGACCCAGAGACCTGAGCTCGTTACATTATCTGGATATTAATAGAAATAAAAATATTGTGAAATGAGATGTGATATAATATTTTTATTTCTCCCTAACAATACGAGCTCTGTAGTGATGATTAAACTCTGTACAGAAAAGTTAACATTTGCTCAAGATAAAAGTTGATAAAAATGAACAAGCACAAGAGAACAGATAACCTAGTCACTTACCGTAATTAGCATTAGCATGGGGGAGTTGGGTAGGCAGCCTGATCAAGCTGGATGGAAGTGAGGCTGCCCACTCAGTGTTTAGTTGTTGACCAAAAAAAAAAAAAATCATGGCTGGGCTCAGTTGTAATGAAAATATAAAGTAGTGAGGACATCACATACAGCCACCTTAAGAGCCCTGAGAACGTTCAAGAAGCATTATGTCTTTGTAGTGGGTTTTTGCCTTTCTTGATTTCTAACCATAGTTTAGGGGTGACCATGTAGTCAATTAGAACTTAATGGGAATCACCTAAAGAACAAGGAGGTAGTGAGAGAATCTGAGAACACACAACTACATTGGTGGACTAGAGATAGTTAAACAGAGGGAAGTGAGAGTCAGAAGTTCCAGATGACAAGGATGAACATCCCTTCTACTGATTTTCCACTTCTGACACAGGGACAGGCATAACTCTAAAAGGAGACTTTTGGGTAGAATTATCCCTTCAGTGAGTCATCAACAGAGCTTCTGCTGTAGAAGTTATCTTCAGCCCTGGGGCTGAATGAATACCCTGCATGTCAGGGAAACTCCCTTCATCTTCTCGCCAAACCCAACAAAATGTTCTACTGCCCTGGAACTTCTGGAAACCATAACTGCATAGGGTGGTGACTCTCCCAGATGACAGACATCCTTTTGTCAAAATATTTTATTCAGTTCTCAGTGACTCTCCTTACTGGATTTATATTCTCTAATTGTACATTGTATGACTTAATGTTTGTGTCTTCTTAGATTTACCCCCAGTATGAGGGTTTTTGCAGGTGGGGCCTTGGGGAAATAAGTAGGTTTAAATGAAATCATGGGGGTGGGACCTTCATGATTAGATTAGTGACTGTAAGATGAACATGAGACATCCAAGTTCCACCTTTTCCACGTGAAGACAGCAAGATGGTGGGAGGAAGGTTCTCTCATAGAAAGGAAACCAGCTATAACTTTGATCTTGAAACTTCTAGTGTCTAGAATTATGAAAAGTAAACATCTTGTTTAAGACTGCAAGTCCATATTTTGTGATAGCAGCATAAGCTGGCTATTTAATTATCCAGTTACAGGAACAGGCCAGGTAGGTTGACACTACATTGGTATGTTTTTCACTTTTTTTTTAAATACCATTGTAAAGTCTTTTGAGAATAGATAGAGATATGTGGAGAGCTCTTGAAAGATTCCCACAGCTCTTGGAAATGGATACTCTAAGCACTACAAGGACTTGAGTGTGTGAGCTCATGCTAGCTAATTTTTTTTGGTTCAGAGAGAGTATAAAAGGATCTTCAAGAACTAAACAGAAAAAAAAAATGTACCAAACAGGACTAACTGGGTCTGCTCAAGTGAGGGCAAGCCCAGAACACCTGCCAACAGTTAAAGATTGTGACCTACAAGTCATTGTAACAAATTGCATAGGCTGTTCTGGCAGAATTCCAGGTAACTCCTTACTAAGAACTGCTACCAGGAAATTGCCAACCAAATGCCAGGAAAAGTGGATATGATTTGATGATTTGCAAGTTGCAGCCCCCTTTCTTTCTCCAGTGTAGGAGTACGATGTTATTTTATTCCCACATGGATGTGATATTTTCTTATTAAAGGGTTGCACTTTAATCCTTTTAATGCCACTGTCTTACAAAAATGTAAAAATCCCTTGCCTCATGAAGTCTTAAATTATCTGAGGAAAGCACATGGGGACAGTAGGTAGGGAGCAAATTTATAATGGAAAAACAAGTAATTCCCACATCCCCACAGACTCTGCAGTTTTAAAACAATTGGCTCTAAGTTCTGTGTTGTTTCCTTTGCCTCAACTTCCTCTTTGTATGAGGAAACCCCAATCTGAAGTGATCAAAGGTCAATAGATCAGCATATCAATATCAGTTCCACACCTAAAGCATCTCTATGTGTTCTTGGTGAAGACATGACAGAATTCAATGGTTTTCTAGCAGAGGAGAGCAGAAAGGCATACAGACTGTCTGGGAGTTGGTGATGCACAAGCTATGACCCAGAGTATCTTAAATAAATCATATTTGCTGTGCATCCAATTCCTGTAATGCAGGAAGTGCTGTTTCCATGGGCTCCTCTGCTCCCAGAGATAAGGAAGGTCTTATCTTTCTATAGTACTGCTTCTAGTTTTAGATAGTCCACTGAAATTTTGCACAAGATATGGAATCCTAGCTGATCAAACAAGGAATTATCCTTCAGGTGCCATCACACACTGGGAACTGGACGACTGGGGTGCTCTCTGGACTTAATATGGGCTATCAAATGTATGGATAGAACAATCTAAGCGTTCATCTTTTGCTGTGGAATTTCATTCAAAGGAGTAATGGTCATAGTCAATGAAACAGATCAAACTATGTCTGGTGAGTCTGCATAGGAAAGCAGCCCAGTGTCTGGTTAGAGGATCAAATGAATCAGTGGATAAATTATTAATCACTTTTCTCTATGGAGCTTAAAATACATTCCCACCCTGAAGCAATGTAGGTTATAAGCAATAAGGCAAAGCGAGATAATAAGAGCTGTGATGTTTGCACTTGGAAGCTTTTATTTGTTCGGAAGATTAATGGTAGAGGAGGCCAGAGGGGATGGGTGGAATAGGAGTAAATATCTACATTATGAAAATATGATATGAATAATTACAATAGTCAGCAACATTAAAATGCTTCATAGTGCAATGATATAAAAATATATATGTAATCAATAAAATTTAAAAGATGTTTCTATAATAGTAGAAATAAAAGCAAAAAATGAAAGTTAAACACATTGTAAAGCTTACAATTTACAATGACTTCAGTGGACACGTTTTGTTCATTAATAGGTTTTGAAGAAAACACTAAGAAAGTTTATTCTTTTTTATATATATATATAAATTTCACAACATTGTAATCTCAAGGATTTTCCCCCCTCACCCTCCCCTCCCTTCCCCCCTTTCCCTCCTCCTCAAAGTTGTACGCTTCAGTTTGGTGTTTAGCTTGTTTTGACTTTTCCTCAAGGATTTTGTTTTTTGTTTTTTTTTTCACTATATCCTATATCCCATATATTAGTGAAACCATTTGGTTTCTGCCTTTTTCTTTATGGCTTGTTTCTGCTAATATGATTTCTTCTAAATACATCCATGTTGTTATGAAATCGTCGAATTTGTCATTTTTAATTGATGAGTAATATTCCATCATGTATATATACCACATTTTTTTTCATTCAGTCATTTGTTTGGGGGCATTTAGGTTGTTTCCATGATCTTGCTATTATAAATTGTGCTGCAGTAAACATCCAGGCTTCTTGATGAAACCTGAGTCATGATTTTTTACTTATGGTACAACCGCTGGAATGGTGGAAGATACCATTCTGCTTTCTTTGGAATCTTTTTTGGAATGCATGTTTAATGCATTTTGACTTTAGTGAGCTATTTTGTCATCTCTTGTGTGACTTTATTTCTACAGGCAACAACACAGTACACTTAAGTTTGTTAAAAGAGTAAATCTTGGGTTAAGTGCTCTGATCAAGAGAAAATAAAATTTTTAAAAATTGAAGGAATTACCTGGAAAACAAGTTTTCTTAATTTCCTCCTGGAACTGTTCATTGAAAGTCCATTGGAATTCTGAACAAGCATCACCTCCCATCTAAAAATTCTGCATCCCAGGCAATTCTCTCCATTGGGTAAAGTATTTAATTGTTGGCCTTTTAAAATATTTTTCTCACGACAGACTGGAGGTTTGCAAGAACTTCATCACAAACACTCACCCACTTTGTCACCTTGTATGGATCTATTGAAAAAGACCAATTTTCTTCTTTTTAATTGTCTCAAATCAATTCCATTGAAAATTCTGCCAATTGAACCATGATCACTGCTCATATTCAATCTCTAGGAGTAATATACTGCTTTCTCCTTTTCACACCAGCACATTCTGTCCTTACTGTAAAATCTGTATCTTAAAAATATAATGACTATTTCTATTGACTTCTTCCACTATCACCTGAGTACAAATCATCATCATTTCCTCCCTGAACTGCTACAATGGCTCCTAATTGTTCTTAGTTTTCCCACATTTGCCCACCGTAGAGTTTATTATCTCAAAGTAGATAGAAAGATCTTTAAAGACCTTCCATTATTTGAAAGCAAGAAAGAACTTTGAGAAGATGGATTTGAATTGGAGGTATTGATGTATATACACACACATACACATGCACACACACACATACATATATGGATAACACACGCATTCACATTTCCTAGCCCGGTCTACTGGAAGAATCTTAGAGCAATACCCAGAATGAATTCATAACCAGTATGAAGGAACAAAATGAATACATGTAGTAACCAGATATTTATGTCTGATACCATCTATAATAAAAGACATCAGAACTTCTGAGAGAAATTATTTCCCAGGCTAGGATAAGAGGTACATCATAAGAAACTGAAAAATATTTCACATGAAAAATTTAAGTAAATTTTCCCCTTTCCCCCAAATGATGGGCATGGGGAAGAGCTGGAAGGAGCTCTCACCAGGACAATATGAAATTATAGTAATTGAGGGTAGTAATTAATCATAAACCATTACAAAAGAGTAATTCACAAGTTCACACTGATAATGAGTAATGAAATAAAAGGTGAAGGGAAAGGGATGGTTCTTTAGAACCATCTTTAAAAAGCGAAAAATACTGAATCAGTAATAAATGTGGCAAATCATTTTGCAAAGATGGAATTAGGAAAAGATCACCTAGGAATAACACTTTGATTGGGCTATTATCACAAATTAAGGTTAGTAGAGCTAGCTTGTTGAGTTCCCTTGCAAGTGGGCAGCAAAGGGGGTGAAGGGCCCAGGGTAAGCTCCTTAAGCTGGGTGAGTCCTGGAGGGGTGTGACATGGTGGGGGTTATGGTGGCCCTACCCACCAGTGGATGGCTGCTGCACAGGGTAGTCATCTGCAGCCCGAATAGGCAGAGCCATGTTGCCCCCTGCTCCTAGCTCAAGGGGAACATGGAAAGGCGCAGGGTCAGCCATCTGGGCCCCGCCCCCATGCAGGGAGGTACCAGCATGAGGGTGGGTATTGGGGGGGAAGAACCCCTTCTATTTCACTCTCACTCCAGCTAAACTTCAAGAGGAGCAGGAATATGTGCAACGCAAACTCCATCATAGAACGGGTGAGGGATCATGCAAAAATCCAGCCCACAAGCCTTAGCTAGACACAGCAGATAGACAACCGAGAGAACCAGTGTGTGAGAGACAAGAGAAACAACAGTAGGGACATGACGTCACTATGAACGCCTATGTGCTCACCAGGCCTGGAAGACCCAGGACCTCATTTCAGAAATGCCTTCTAGGAGAGCAACTCTCCCCCTCCCCACATTACGGGAGAGAGGAGGAAGACCAAAGATGGGGTAAACAGCCCCACATCAAAACTGCAAACTGAGGCAGAGGAGATGATCTACCAAGGCCATTCACAGCTGCCTGTATTCACAGAGAAACTTCTTCACCGACACTGGCTGGGGGCGAGACCTTCTAACTCTGACACCAGAGCCATAAGGTAAAGCAGCAAAGCAGCGGAGATGGGATTGGAGAAGACAGTCTGCAGAAAGAAAACATAGACAGATCACAAATGAATACAGACTGGCCGGCCGACCAAACTTAAGACTGAAAACCTACCAGCAAGGCTCACCTGGTTCCAACAATACAGTCCGTCACCCAGTGAAAGGACACTGCCACAGGAAAGAAAGAGACTAATGGACTTAGCACAATTAGTAAACAACAAGAGGGGAGTTTAAGAGAATGGAAAGGGCACCAGAGGGAGGGGGAAGGAGAGGTATTTCAAAAACCACTTACAGAGGCTGTGATCTAAAGAATAAAATTAATTAATGATATTTTTTAAAAAAGGACAGGAGAGATGGACATCTGTGTCTTCAAATGGAATATACTGAGAAGGGCAAACATCAGTTCTAAGCTATTCCTAGAAAAGTTAATAAAATTAATCTCATCAAAAGGAAACATCAGAGAAACTCAAAATGAAAATTGATCTACTATAGAGGGGTGGTTAGAACAGGGATAGGGATGGCAGGTGAGATGCTACATGATTCTCATCTGTTATTTGTTATAGAAGCAAAGAAAGTTGAGTAACTGTCAGATTAAAAGAACTAAAGAGACTTGAAAATTAAATGTACTATGTACTATGCAATCCATCCTAGACTTGGTTTATTTTTGGAAAGAGAAAACCTCCTTAAGAGGGGGATTTATTGATTCCATTGGAATATGGATAAAATATTGGATTAAAGTACTTTATTAATGCTAAATTTTACTTAAGATGACAACTATTGTTCTGGTTATTTGAGGTGCCTTAGTCAGGCTTCTCCAAAGAAACAGAATCAATACGAAATAGAGAGAGACAGAGAGATAGAGACAGAGAGAGAGACAGAGAATAAGAGAATTCTTACAGCTACAGAAACTGTAAAGTTCCAAAATCTTTGGGGTGAGTCAATAAGCTAAAACCCCAGGAGAACTGATAGTGTAGTTCCACTGCAAATTTCAGCAGGTTCAAGAACCAGAAGTCAATGTTTTCACTTGAGTCCAAAGTCAGAGATTAAAAAAAAAAAAAAAAAAAAGCTGATCTAGCACAAAGGCCATCAGGCAGGAAGAAAACTTTACTTGCTTGGTTGAGGGGAGAGGAGAGAATGGAGAATTAGCCTCTGAGTCTATTTAGGCCTTTAACTGATTGGATAAGGCCCACACACATAAGGAATGGTAGCATGCCAGTTGAGATATTAATCTCATCTAATATTTTCTCATAGAAACAAACAGAATAGAGTTCGATCAAATATTTAGTTGCTGCATGGTCAGTCAAGTAGACACATAAAATTAACTCATAAGGGAATGACCTTTTTATTGGGGAATGCTCAGATTTTATGTTTAGATTTTAAGGGCCATGATGTTTGCCACTGACTCTCAAAGTCATTAAAAAGATTAAAAAGATTTCAGGAGAGAGAAATAGGGTGAATGGTGGAGGAAAATGAGCAAAATATTAACATAAAGTGAATCTAAGTGAAGAGGTACTCTTTGTACTCTTTAACCTAAATTTCCTACAAATTTTAGTTTCCAAATAAAGTTTTCTATGAAGTATTTCAGCATTCTGCTAAAAGTACCAGTTTCCCATTTGCTAAGAATGTATCCAACCTTCTTCATTTGCCTAGGGGGGTTGTAAGTGATCTAGCCCCTGTTTGAAACCAGATCAAAAGCAAAACTAAACTTAAAAAGGAAAAAATTGGCAATTTAAATCAACCAGCCAGGTTGAAAATAAACAAAATAATTTAATTACAAAAAGGAGAAAAGAAGCAAATAAAGTTTCTGAGACTGGAACTCTAATCTTACCACAGTTTTTAAAAGTCCTTAAAATTCTTAAGCAAAAGCCCCACCTGTTTCCAAGATCACATGTTCAGTTCATGGTGCCTGCCTTCCACCCTAAGCCTGAAGGGGGATTTTGGAAAAAAAAAAAACAAAAACAAAAAAAAACATGCATTGGGAAAATGGTGACTTCTGGGGTCTTCTTGCAGTATCTGGAAACTCAAAATGAAACAAATGATCAAAGATGGCATCTGCTGCTCCCAACCTGAAGCAAGCAATCTACACAAAGTTTAGTTTTCTTCAGCAAACCCCCACCCCCATCCCCACCCATCAGAGACAGACATTTCCAAGTCTTCTTTGCCAGTCAGCTTACACAAATCACAAGTTTTTCCAGGAACCACTCTCTCATCAGGGATCCAAGTCTTCATTTTCAAAAATCAAGTTTAACCTTTGCAGGGCCAAAAAAGCCCTTCAGTTTCCCTCCCAGCTGCAGCTGTCAGTTGCAACTGGTCCAGGCAGTAATGGCTGTACTTTTTTCCTCCTCACTCAGGTCATCTTTTATCATCTCTTGCCAGACTCTGCTCACAGTGCTGGTTCCCATATTGTTCTCAAAGCATATACTAATGGTGGACCCCTAACATGCTCTCTGCTCACCTCTGCTAATTCTCACTTCCCAAAAATCCACCATGCACCCTGCATAATCTCTGCTTCTAGAATAGGTCAAATTTATTTCTTTCACAGAACTTTTTGTCCTTGTATACTCTATCTGAAAGCTCAACTCACTCTTCTCAGGGCCACACTATCTGACATGTTGGGTATTTTGTCAAATGTCATCTCCTCGGAGAAGGTACCTACTTGAAGGAACCCCTTTTCAAACACATTGGGTTTCACTATAATCTCTGAACTTACTATGCTTATTCATTCTTTGTTTTTATTGCTCACTGGGATCTAAATTTCAGAAGGATTGGCACCTCACCCATTCTGTTCATTGCTGTATCTCCAATATCCAAGCATTGCTTGATATATAGTAAGCCCTAAAGAAAGATTGTCAATGGATAAATGTCTACATGACTCTAACACTTAACCCTTTGAAACTGAGATCATATTTTGATTATTTGTCCATCATCATATAGACTTCTGCTGTTTTTGACAAGAATTTGATGATAGATACTGTGATGCTAAAGATGAACATCAAGTATTGAATATTATTATAGTAAAATTCAAGAGAACTAAACTACTAGTGGATGAAGATAAAATTTACTTTCAAATGCTTCTAATGTTCTGAAAATTGGAGTAGACTGACCTAGATAATGCAGAAAATTCCAGTAGATATAGTAGTAACAAAAAAAATCTCTTGGTAATAGATCTTTGAGTCTCATATATCAAGTATGATACTAGAACAGAGAAAAAGATTCATAAATGTTTAATAAATACAAGAAAAACCTATCAATAGTTTATAAACAGTTCACTCCAGGGAAAGTAAAAAGAAAAGAGATAGACTGTTTTGCAACTTCTGACATTAAAACCGTTGTCTTTTTTTTCAAGCTAGAAAGAGAGCCCATGATAGTCAAGGGTAAGTTTTCCCCAATGGAATAGAAATAACATTAGAAATAACAATAACAGTATGTGCCTCAGGATAGTTGCTACTTTCCTAACATTTTTATTTTGCTTTTGTTTTTTGTTTTTTGGCACCTCTGGTTCAATAGATGACTCATCCTTCCCAAGAAGTCTTCTATGTCTGCACAAAGCATTCACTTGCTGCATTCACTAGGGCTAAGAGCCAAATAAGTACAATAAGAGGCCCTTTTATCTGCCAAAAATAAGAATGAAATTTCATTTATAGCAATGTTTCAATAACAGCTATAAGTTATCTTGGTGTTGGTAACATGCACTCTATAGTGATGGCTCAATTTTACACCTTCACACTTCATTCTAATGTTCCAGTAGCTAAACCATGTAAAAATACTCTCATCATTTTTCGAAAAAGAAATCTAGACTATCTCATGTTCCTTGCATTTAGGTAAAAGTGTACTCTCTGGGAGGTCTATTATATGTTCATTTCCCCTGCTACCCACTTTCAAACATGCAGTCCTCTGCCTCCAAAGATAATAATTGCTCATCACTGAGCTATTTTGTTAATTTCCAACTGGTGGTTCTCATTTGATCATAGTCTTAGAAAGTAATAAATGTACTAGTTTGACTTCACTAATGGAAAACCGATGGCACCATTCTAATTTCTTAAGTTTAAGGAAAAAACTGGATGAGTAATACAATCTTTTCCCTATGTTTATAAATTAAATAATATAATTTGTGTAGAGCAAAATTTACCTTTTTAATGTACAATTTTGTGGGTTTTGACATTAGTAAGATATAGAACTGTCTCCTTATGATATCCACAAATTCGCTCCTGGCCCTGGAAACTATTGATTAATCTAGTCTTTGTATATGAACACATTTTATTCCTCATTCTTTTATTCCAAAAACAGGAAAACTATTAGAAAAAATTCGAGATCAGATTGAAGTTTCATATGCTGATAGTGAGAAAAGTAAGTTAATAATGATACCCTTGCATTTGCTTCCATTATTTCTTATTTTTAATTACTTTTGTGTATTACATTATCAACATGCAAAAATATTAGATTAAAAGAGAAATAATGATGTATGTCATGATAGATAAACAAAAATGTTATTTGGTCTCCATAGTGGGTAAATTTCATTTCCACAATAGTATCTAAATTACTGTCTTAACTTCTGAAGTGATAGCTAATAAATAACCAGTCAGCCTCTTTATTAGGGATATGAAAGTTATTTCAATTTAACCCCAACTAAATGTTGCTTAGCTGTCAATAGTTCTAGGTTGCAAAGGTTTCTGAAGCTTAATGGGAAATATTAAAAATATAAATATTTGCCATAGAATTTATTAAACCTTCTATGTGTATTATCTTATTTAATGTTAAAGGAGGAAGAGAATGTGTCTGTTGTTATATCTAAGTTAAGAGTATAAAACAGAGATTAGAGAGATTCCATAGTTTATTCAAGGTCATCAGGAATGCTAAAAGTGATGAAACTGGGATTTGAATCCACTTGTCCAGTTCCCAAAGGTGGAGTTTTATCAGATTTATTCTGTGGTCTCATGTAATTGATAGCACAATGTGGGAGGGTTATGCAAATTTTTCTGAAGAAGTTAATCTGGCCTTAAATCAGGTGCATATGTTAAAAAGTGATAAAGTAGAAGGCATAGTGAGTACATGGAAAAGCTTTTCCAGCAGAAGGAAAAGAAAGTACAAAGATCAAGTAGGTGGAGAAACAAGGCACAACTAGAAGAACTAATGTACCATTTTGCTTGACACAGAGACATGGGGAAGAGATGTGCAAAAAGAATTATTTCCTAAGGTACTCTCCTTTGTGAATGACTTTGATTTTTCTCCCAAAAGCTATCACTAAACTCTTGCTGGGTTTTAAGTTGGTTAGAAACAAAATGAAGACTTTCAGAAGCTCACTCTACCAGTGGGGAGGAAAACATATTCATAAAGATGAGAGAGATGAATGTAAAGCATTGGAGGCAACATCTTTAAGAGATAGTGGCTTATTAAGTATATTGTTAATTTTCTATATTTTGATGCCTTAACATCTGGTGTTTGACTGGATGACTACTCTTCCCAGGGCTAGGTAATTTCCTATAAATTATAAACAAATAGCCTGAAGGCATGCTTACATATGTAAATGAACCAATTCAGAGCCCATGCTTCCAACTGCCTCCTTAATCCAGGCCTCTATCCACCTGCCCCAGTCACCCCAGAACCAGGTACCAGGCAACTAAAAGAGTCAAGGAGCCCACTGAAAGTTTTCAAACCAAGCAATTCCAAACCAGCTTATCCTGCCCCACTCTTTCCTTTCTGTAGAAACCATAATAAAGGTTTTCCCCATATTGTCTCTTTTCTTCATTTGCTGCCTGATGAATCCTCTTGCTTCCCTGTGTAGTTCTTTTTGGAATGTCATTTCTATTTATCTTGAGATCTATGAGCATAACAAACTTTCTTATATGCCAGTCATCTTGTGATGTGTTGTCCTCACCATACTTGAATGAGAGCAAAACCTGTACTGTAAGGCACTGTTAGACCGGAGGAAAGATGGCACAGCTGAGAGGTTAGAGATTTGAGAAGTCACAAGGACACAGTGACTAATTAAATCCTGAGCATGGAGAGAAAGATATCTAGACTTATAACCTTCAAAGAGAGAGAAATAATAGTTAACAGAGCACTTGTGACATTTAGATCCTGTCTTAAACATATTTTAACTCCCTTAATTCTCTTTAAAATTTTATTCATTATTCCCATTCCATTGAGGTTAAAACAAGACCCAGAGAAGCAAAGTTCTCTGCTTTGGCAAGGACTAGCCAACCATGCACTATCCCTTTTCTTTGGCTTTCTGGGAAAACAGTTTGGTTATATTTTACAGTCTCCCTTGAGGTAGGTGCAGTCAAGTGACAAAGCTCTGGTTACTAGTACACAGGAACAGAGGTAGTGATGAGCCAAAAACCTTGGTGAGGGTCACAAAACCCTCCCATGAACCATTTAGAATGTGACCTATTTCTTTTTGGATTAATGAATGGACACTGAAAGCCTCCTATTGAAGATGGTGGAGACATAATATCTAAAATATAAGTTGGTTTCTGAATCAAGAAACAACTATTTAAATAACATATCAAATTGTCAATGTCTTAGTCTTTGAGACCCAAAAAACATTAGGATATTATGTAGCTACTCCCATAACCACGTAAAATGAGGTCATTTAAAAATCATAAAAACCATTCTTAATTCATTGGTTGTCTAGAAAATGTAACCGGACAAACACGACCCTAAAATATTGCCTAAGGGAAAGTAACCTGGTGTTGGGTAACTAAGCCAATGCTTGTAGGTTCACCATGGTTTAGCAGACAAAGAATGTCAGAGCCTTTGGAGTTTTAGGATTTCAACGATAAAGACACAACCACTCCAGTTTCTCCTCTTTCCTTTCTTCCCTTACCCAGTGTGACATCACCCTTTTACAGCCTCCTCACACGTGTGCCCACATATGCCCACTCACACATGTGCATACTCACTGGGCTTAGGCACATGCATAATCACGGGGAGGGTGCAATGCCACAAATACTGACATACACACTAATGTGTGAAAAATTGAAATATATTATTTACCCTACAATCCGCACCCTCAGGTTTTTTTTTTTCCCCTTTCTGCTGCACAGTCTACCTGCTATTCCTCCTCATCATCTCTTGGCAAATATGGCACCACATAGCCATGACTAGCAAAAGAAACAGAATGTAACCAAATAAACTAGAGCACAACCACAGAATATAAAATACAGTCTACTGAGGTGTTGGTGTACACCATCCTAGGGCTAAAAAGACATTGGCACCCGCAATGGGAGCTCCCACCCATCTGGAAGTACATGAGCCAATGTTTGGTCAGAAGACAACACTGTCGCTGGCAGCAGAGGGCTCCCAGACATTCAGCACCACACCCACTTGACTGACGATGAGGCATCAGATGCTTTACATGGAGTAACAGCAGTGAGCTCAGAAAAGGACACAGAGTCAACAAAAATATCCCTGTTAGGATTGCCCTCAGCTCTGCCTCCCCAGGGTGTGAAGCATATATTCAAGGGACCACTGCCCAGTCGCCCATAGTGTCACTTGTAAACCAGCCTTCCCAAGGGGCTCTAAGGGCTACCCAATGCATGTGCGGAGCCTTTCAAGTCCAGGGCCAGGCCCAATCCTTAGTCTGTCTGAATCCAACCTGCAGTCTGTGTCTACAGCTGTATAGGAGCCTCCACACAAGCCAGGCCACCTGCCTTTCTCCTCTCGTTTAGTTTCTGCAGTCTGTCCCATAAGTATCGGGTCTACCAGGCCAGGTCAGAGCGGAGTCTGTCGCTCTCAGTACCTGCTTCAGCAGGCTGTCATAATGCTCCATAATGTCTGCAGCTTTGGGATTATAGGGTGTATGGAATCTCATTCAATGCCCATGTCTTTGGCCAACTGTTGCACCTGGGGGAACCGCTCTGTTTCACTCAAGCGATCTACCATCACTCACCAGGAGCCATGGAGCTTCCTGGTCTTCTCTGGCTGTGATCTTCAGCACATGCCACACATTACATCCACCTCTAGCATGCATTCTGACTGGTGACATAAGTATCACTCAGTCCCCAGAGGTACTCACACTCAATCTCCATGGCCCCAATGTAACATGCACTGGGCTAAGCCTCTGTGCAAGCAGAGTTGGGGACCCATGGAAAGCAAGCTCCTCATGCAGCCTCTGGTCCCTGCCAATTCCCCATGGATGGGTTTCTTGGCCCTTGCCCTATTCAAAGGGGAACAGAGCCACTCCCTGAACTGGGCTTAGCAACAAATGGTCCTCCAGGGCAGTACCTGGTAGCAGAACACAAGTGTGAGCCCTTGTAGTCTGGCTCTTGAGCATCTGTTCATTGACACAATGCTACCTCTTGATAAAGAGACAAGTTTGATTGTGGATACCCACCAAGGGGTGAGAAGGAGCTTGGGAGACTTATGTGCTTCATTTTATCATCCCCATTCTAAGCTTGAGTAGAAGGAAATGTACAGAGGCAAGAAGTAAGAGTTCTACTTTAAACAAAGAAGTCTTGAAAATCCACTGGATACCTAACTTTAATAATAATAACAAATGATCTTATTGAACAGTGTTTGAGGTAGGAGCCTGTTCTTGTTCCTTTAGGAAATATGACAAATGTTTCGCATATTTCCCAAGGAAAGTTTCTCCTAACTCCCATTCTACTGTCACTTTCTCAGTAGCGTCCCCCAATCCAGAGTTTGCTCAGATGTGGAAGCACACTGCATTTGTTCTGGAGGGAGATGGAATGGAGAGACACATAAAGTCTGACTCTGGGATTGTTTGATACTTTCTAATATCTACATCTTTTGGAGATTTTCAACATCCTACTTAAAAATGACTAGGGAAACAAAAGATTTGTCTTAGAACTTTGTAAAAAGTAAAAATGAAGGGGCAAAATTCTGTATAGATGTTCCCAAGCATGTCCACATCCTAAATGTTAGAAGGTGTATGACATACGTTAAAAAAGCTATATATTTGGAAAAGAGTAAACTGGCATTCTAAAGTACTATCAGTCTTGCTCATTCTTGCCATCTTTTCCCTATGAGGCAGGATTTGTTTACAATAATGTTTATAGTTACTGGTTGGCCCCCAAAATAGATATTTGCATTCTGAGATCTCACTCATGGATCAAGAATGTAAAAGGTTTCTGTGGTGATGCTTGTATTTTTTAATTAAGGGTGCAGCAGATTAACCTCTCATATCTCATGGGGGAAAAAAAGGATGATTAATATGGAAACAGAGGTTGAAAGAAAACAATGCATTTATTTTGGAATTTTCCTTAGATTATTTTTTGGACTTTGTTAGCTTTTTTGGTTCAGTAAGGTAGGAAAGAGAGGAATTTTTATTTTTATTGGATCCAATATTATAAAGATAAGTAATGATCTCTGACTATATAAATTGATCTGTTTGTGAAAATTCAGCTATTAATTTTTGTGGTTTTGTTCTTGAGTGCTAAATTCTAGAAATACAATGCACAGTAAAATTTGTCTTACATAATGCAACCATATATATTGGTTGGTTGGCTAATTCTTTAAAAGTCAAAATTCATTAAAATTAATATATACATAGATAAAACATTTTCTTTGACATGAAAGTTTAAAATGTCTATGCATAACTCATCTTTTAGTACATCACAATGTACCATCATCCTTTTGGCATGCATTTGTGATTGGAGATCCAATAGTGTAGTTTAGAGAAAATTCAATCCTAACATACTGCTTAGATTCCAATTTACTTCACACGAGAAGGAGTGAGATTTTAAGCATATCCAAAAATCAAATGGAAAGCACAATAAATTTTTATTTCATTTTTCTGATGTTTTAGTTTTATCACCCACATATAATTTAATGAGTTTTTCAAAATCAATTTTTATTTCATTTTTCTGATTTTTTACAGTTTTATCACTCATACATAATTTAATGACAGTTCTTAATGCCTCATTTTATTTTGAAATAGTTAGTTTGACCTTCATAGATAACAGTACTCACTCTTTTTTACATTCAGGTTTCATAAGTCTGCAGTAGATTAAATCATATAATTTCAATAATTGACAAAATTTGCAGAAACGGGTTTGTTATTAAGTTCAACTGCATATAATTCAACAGGTGACAGCAAGAACAGATAGACATTTTCTTTGTAACAGTCAAGAATTCACCTTGGCTTGAGAAGGGAATAAAGAAATCCAATTACTTGTATGCATCTCTTAGGTAGAGGTCAATTTTGAGGTCTTTGAGTATGAATGTAAAATCATATTTGCATGTTTATATGTTTTACAAATCTGTGTTGCTATAATTAAATAAATGTGTGGAAGCATGGTGCTAATGAGACTTCATGGAAACAGTAATGATCTTGATGTCTGACTTGAACTTGAACTTGACCAAATTTTAGTAGTAGCTGAAAGACAATAGTATATCAAATTGTCAGTGTCATTGATATTTTCAAACTGACTTAACTACTAGTAGTTTTAACACACCGTGGCTCTATGTGTATGTCAGCAACAGTTTTCAGACTTTATTCAGTATATGTTTATAGAAAGTGTTAACTGCTTTATAATTTTTCTCAGATGTAAAACTCAACATGTTATAAGTCAATGATACTGCAATGAGCTTTTTAGGATCAGTAAATAAATTTCTGTCCAGTGCATTATTTCTGTTCACCTCTATTCTTCCCAATTTGAATTGGATCATTGATTTTTACTTTTGGCAGAGCATACCCATCCATTCACCTCCAGGGCATTTTTTAAATTATGAAGGCTTTTGTTTGACATTATGATTGGAATATGCCACTGGCATTTAATGGGCAGAGTTCTGGGAGCTGAAGTCCCGGAAAGAGTGGTATACAGTATTGTACAACTTTTTAGTGCCATCCCGAGTTAATACATCATTTCAGACAAGCCTGATTTGACAATGTAACTGTGCTTTCATTGAGTTGAGATAGATACCACAATCCAGGCCTTCACAAATAGAGTACCATAAAAACAGTAAGCCCTAATGCTCTAAAGCATCAAATATGTATACTGAATTAATTTCTCTCCTATGTATAAATATGGTACAGTTATTTGTTTCCTTAGGAGATCTGAAGAACTTTGACCCAAATCATTCTCTGATACACTTAATTCTTCCTGGAAAAGGCTGCATGGCTTAATTTCTTGAATACGATGCAGTTACTTTATTTAATTTTCTTGTCCAATTTGTTTCAGTTCAATACCACTGAATCTGTAACCTCACTGTTCTAAGAGAATAAAAGAGTCATAACATGTGATAGTAGAGAAGCAGTGTGTCCTTGTGATGGTGAGTTTTCGTCAGAGAGGAGAAAATTCCTAGTATTGTTGTCCACCAGTTTGATTTGAGATGGGGAATGGTGAAAAGGAAAAGCCCTTTTCTCCAGATTCCTCACAAAAGAGACAGCATGGTAGCGCAGATAGAGGAGGGAAAATCCCTTTATGTCTCCACTTTCATTATTATTTTTATTATTGTATAAAAAGGAATGGCAGAACTGTCATACCTTCAAGACAAACCCCTGGACTGACTCTTTTGTTTGTTTGTTTGTTTCCCTCCTGTTTACTTACATTTGGTAAGGTAAGTACGTTTTCTGTAAAGCAAAGTGGGGTGTCCAGGGGTGAGGGAGCAGAGCTTTTATTTATTTCTTAAACAAAAGTTATAAGATAGATTAGGGTACTTCTTGTAGTCTGTTCACATGTTTTTCCCTATTAATATGTTGGAGAGTATGCATCTAGACTGTAGAAGGAGGTGGAAGATCTGTAGCAGTCCCAAGAATGTGACGGCTTCTCTAACTTAGTTTTCGACATCAATTTGCTGCAGTAGCAGCAGCAAGAGGAGGAGATGCCGATTAGGAGTTGGTGTAGCCCATCATAAATTTCATGCCTTAGCCCTTAGCAGTTATTACTTGGGTGAGTTTCAAAGTCCAAAACACAAACACCAAAATTGGAAGTGGTAGATAGAACTACCTCATCAAAACCCTTCATTGGAATTTAATAATACTCTCCGCATTTCAAGAGCTCAATAGCCACAGGTAGCTAGAGGTGATTTTTCTGGAAAGGACCAAATATTATTATCATTGCAGAAAGTTCTGCTGGATAGAGTACCAGAACTTAACTTCCTGTTTTCCATCTGCTAACTGTGTAAACTAAGAAAACTATTCAGTTGTGACTACTAACTGAGTGAATATATGAAAACACTTAATGCAGGGTCAAAACATATTACTTTCTGGTCATTATTATTTAATTATTTAAAAATATATTTATATATGAATATGATCCCAACACAAGGGGCTGGGGGTCCTGCAATGCCCAATGTGTGTCTATAGTTTTTCTTACATGGCATAATGAATAAGAAGACACTAAATCTAAAATCAACACTTACTCTCAAGTCATCACAAAGACTATTTCTAGAATTGAGGGTTACAATTTTATAATCAAGACTCAAGACTGGCTCTCTCTAAAGGTAGAGATGGTCATGACGAAATGATTCCCCTGAACTTTGCCCTTGCTGGAGTTGGGCACATGGCTTTAAATGGTATTATTCCCTGTGAGGATGCATTTTCCCACTGGCTTTGAATGGGAGAACAAATGCTTAGAGTGTTTTCTGTTTGATATATGCAAATATTCAACACAGTTCTTCAGGTAATCCCACACATCATTGTCACTGGAGGTCTTGCTCCTGTTTCACTTTTTCTCTCATTATTCATGAAATGTTTGGAACATCTCATTTTGCTAAGAGGATGATATTCTATGAAACCTTAGGCATTTTAATAGAAAAAAAACTTTATTTTAAAATATTTTATCTGTTGACATGATATCTAATGAATTAATACATTTTATCATTTTTTTTTGCTGAATTGAAATTTTATTCACTCCAAATAATGATCCTTAAACTTGCATTTAAGTTAGATTAAAAAAAAAAGCTTGGAATCTACTTGAAGAATAAATGTGTCAGAGATCTATCACTGAATGAGAAATATATTTGAGTTGTTGAGTGGAGAGGAAATCTGATTATGGTTGGTGTATTTTGATGAACAACATATATTTCTAAATATTATTCTACTTGTTGTTAAGCAATCGTTATGTACACAAAAAATGATCCATAGAAAATTTTAGAAAATCAAACAATAATGCCAAATAAAATATTGTCTGTCATTTTCTCTGTTTTTCAGCATGCTGACTGCATGACAAAGCCTGGTTTGTTAATTAATGTAGAGTATGTATGGCTACACAGAAGTTTTCTACATACAGAAATCTGTGGAATATTTTCATGCTCTATATGATGTCAAATGACCCTTGAGGGGTGGAAGTAGGGAGACTAGACCATGGCAAAGTAGATGCAGCCATATTTACTAAATCCAAGACAGAAATGGTTTGTGTTTTATTGTTCTGACTCATTCAATCCTAACAATTTTACTGTAGTACTTAATTCATGAGAACAATTTAAAATATTAGCAATTGTTGGTTAACCAGATCTGAACAGAGAATTTAAATTTATAGCACATACTAAGTGGGAGTTGGGAGATCTTGGTGTTAACTTTGGTTCTTCAATGAACCACCAATTTCTCCTTGTAAATGTGACCTAACTTCTCTAAACCACAGGTTTTGAAAAAGATATTTATAAACCACATTATTTTAGTAGCCTCTAGCTAAGTTTATTGACTACTCTCTGGCTAGTTGTTTACCAATAAAGTGACTGTGATGTTACTGTGGAAATGCTCTAATTTTATAATGCCACATATGAAGGTGATCTTTTTCCTCAAAGTAAGATGTTTTTAAGGTTTTATTTCTAGAAATTATCTTGGAGAACTTATGAAAATCAGATTAAAAAAAACCTACAAATTTATGTACAGTGAAGGTTTAGCACACAAGCTGTGCTGTCATCTGAAATATGTCTTCATGGCTGGTACCCAAATCCCCTGTCCTCAAAGGGAAGTCCCCAAACTTCTCCTACTCTCCACATGCCCTGAGTGATTTGATTCAATTTAGAACTCTCAGCTATGATTCAGTGGCAAGAATGGACAAACCAATCTCCAACTAACTTGGGACTTTCTTCTTGGAAGACTGAACTCATTCTGAATCACTGGCACACTGGAGATGATAAAAACATATCTGCTGAATGAGCAAACCAATAATTGTTTCAATTAAATTAATAAATGTGAATCACTTAGCTCATCTCATTATCTGAATCTAACATAAGCTCTCTACTCACTCTCTTTCCATTGCCCAGGTTAAAGACTCCTGTAATCTTTATTTACTCCAGTCTTCATCGGCAACACCAAAATCAGTTACTAGTTATTATCAATTCATTAAATAAAACTTTCCCCAGATCTCTTATCATCTGTTTGAATTGTTTCTGACCTTGTTTCCATGGAAACTTCACAGCATCAAAATTCTTCCTACTGGTGTTCATGCCTCTACTCTCTTTCCATTCTTTAAATATATTACCCTCATTGCTGCCAACGATTGCTCTATAAAAAATACATAGTGACGATGGCAATGCTACGCCCTCAATTCAATCCTTCCTTAGCTCCCCATTGCTTATGGAACCATAACTCTTTTCTTAGTCTGGATTAGGAGATTCAATTTTGTTGTGCTTGTCTAGTTTAACCACCTACCATTTGGACACCTAGAAGGAACCAGCTCTATCTTTCTTTTTCCCAATTCACCATTTATACAACTTGGATTTTCTAACTATTTTTCCTCATCTCTTTTATGTTCCTGTCCTACTAGAATGTAAACTCCATGAAGGCAAGGATATTACTGTTCTGCACAACACTGTATTCCTACTGCACAGATCTGTGTCCACCTGCAGGTGAGGAAAGTTTTATATAATAAGAAAACCAATATATGCTTCAAGTAAATCAATATATCTGTTCCAGGTTATCTCTGTCATAAAATGTGCCCTATTCCTCCTTCTGTTCTTACCACAGTGAATGTTCTTCCCTTTGCAAATACAAAACACACTAATGTGCCATTAACACTGACATCATATTACACATATTCACTCACATGTATGACTTTGCTATTGAGCTCCTTGATGACAAAGAGAGTCTTTTGATTAGCCTAACTGCTCAGTATGGTACCTAATTCATCATAGGCTTAAAAACTATTTTGTGAATGAGTGAAGGAAGGAAGGAAGGAAGCTAAGAGTGATTTGGTCTAGAATCTCTCTCTCTTCTCCCTCTCTCTCACACACACACACAGTCACCCACTCACCCTCAATAAGGAATAAGACAGTTTATCTTATGTAATTAAATGTTTCAAAGATTACTGTTGGTGAGAAACAGATATTTGACTGCCTAGTTGGTTTCAACTTCATTCACCTTTGTAAAACATAGCTTGGATAGATGGTTTGTCTCGCAAAACAAAGTAGATTACAAATCCACCAATTTGTGCTTTTTATAATGGAAATACTGACTAGTTGTTGAATTTTAATGGGCTTATCTTGTTTCATTATTAAAATGGTCTGCTTTTATAATAAAATACCTGTGGTTTGTGGATATATTATGGTATGCTTTTTTCAGTTAGTTTTTGTCTTGTCACTTTGGTAAAATAAAATAAAATAAAATAGGTTTCCTCAGTGGAACTTCAGATATGTGTGCAAGTTCATGGCTCTTTTCAGACATGGTATATTCAGCCCAAGACCATGCTTAGGTTCTAGAGTCCATTTCTGAGACTTCCATTGTGGTGACCACTCTGTTCTAACTGAATGACATATGGAAGCCAGCGACTGTCTTTTCGTTTGTTAAATGTGTTCAGACTCAGCACACTTAGGGTGGGCAGAGCCTAGCAATTAAAAGCACAGATGGTTTGCTGGGAGCATCAAATTTTCTTAGAAGCAAAATTGGGAAATTAAAAATATATAACAACACATAAAAACTAGACACCTCAAGCTTGTAATTGTATATTTATTTCTCTTTTTAAAGAACACTCCTTAATGTAGTTCAATATACAAACTTGGTTTCACAGAATTATAATCCACTATATAGCACAAAGATAACCCAGATTGTGTGTGCATTGTGTGTGTGTGTGTTGTTGTCCCCCCCCCCCTTTCTTCTGTTCTTCTGGACCTACAAAGACTCTGTCCACCTTCGACACTAACCAAAGCCCATTCTGAATGCTATATACAAGAGATCATCTTCCCACAAGTTCTTTTCCCCTGGAAACATTTCCCCATTCCCCCTGAGATAGCCAGGAGTATGACACTCTCCCCCTTTTCAAAAGGGTAAAGTGGCTTCCCCTAAAGCTGATGCCAACCCTGTTAGCATGTGGACTGGCTGACAGGAAGGGCTGGTGGGTTGATCTCCGTGCCCCTCCCAGCTCCACACCCGAACTTCAGAGTCCAAGCGTGAACCCTCTGGAGCAGCCTTCGTGCCAGTCGCCATCTTGTACAGCAAGAACCAAGGAGATTTCCAAGCCCAGGTCTTCCTCAGGGCAGCGCACAGCACTGCCTGCCAAGCCACCGGGCCGGCCGATAACCAAGTTCTATACAGTCCCATGTGCTTTGTTACTTTAAGTTTTAAAGACACCCTCGCATAGGTCTGTGGCACCCTAGTGTCCAAACGAGTTACATAAAATTGTACCAGTGATGCACTTGTACATATTTACATGGGGCGGAATGTTTTCCCATATTTTTAGATGAGTATATAGAGCAACATGTTCACATAAGACCAAATACTTTTAATATTATTTATAACTGATTTATAAAGCTTTGAAAAAACTCACAATAGCACATTGTTTACTTTAATGCTTTACGGTACTATCAGTTTAAAATCACAATCAGCATTTAAGTTATAGTCAATTCAGCAAACAAGAGACAAAAAAAATTTACAAGAGTTAAGAACTGACTGATACATCCTTTATCTTTTTTTAAACTAATGCATAAGTGCAGAATAAGATACTCTAGTTTAAATATCTTGTTTACAATATACATTTTTGTTCTAGTTATGCAACAGTAAATCCCATGCTTCACATAGAAAAGCAATCCACAACATTAAGAAAAAATGTACAATTTATGAAACAAAGTAAATAAATATTAGTATTACAGAATCAGAGCTGTACATAAAAGCTGTTCAGTTTTAATCATATAAAAATATGTTTTAGTGCAACCTCACATATATATTGATGCTGTTTTGCTTTACATCATTTAGATCCAAGTGTCCAAAAGAGGAAAGAAATTACATTTATTACAAAGCAGATACACAAATTCTAAAATATGTACAAATTACTGCTAAAAAATGCTTATAAGAATATAAGCAAAGTAAAGAAAAGGCACAAACATCTGTACAATTTTAAAAGTACCAGACCCAGTAGGTTAATTTCAAATTTTGTTTTGGTCAGGCTCATGATGACTTGTTAATTTACCTAATTCCTTTGATATAACAAAAGTATATATAAGAGCAAACTACTGTAACTGAGGACAGGCATGCTAGAAACTCGATTACCTCTATTTCTAGAAAAACAAAAACAAAATGGGAAAATGTGGAAATGAAAGTCTCCATGCATCTTAGATCAATGTAGCTGACTCTTTTCTGATGAAGGGTCTTTGCTTTCCTCTGTGCTTGACGGGAATTCTTTGCTACTGTGAAAGCCGGATGCTTTGTCATCCGTACTACCCTTGCTGTAAAATGCGGAGTGAGCTAGTGCAGTCTGTGATGAACCAAAATTGTCCTTTTCACCATCATGCAAGTCAGGGTGGGGTGCTGAGGGACAAGGTTGACCTGGGTCGGGTCCGCTAAAGTGTCTAACGCTAACATGTGCATTTTCCAAGGGTTTCTGACAGGGCTCCTGTACCCGCACAGATGGATCCGCCCCTAGCAGAGCGGCCTCTTCGGTGGCAATCCGGAGAGAGGCGATGGCTTTAGTACAAGTCTGTATGTTTTCCTCCTGCTCCCTCTCGGTGGCATTCAGGCTGTCTTCTGAGGTGCTCTGCTTCATCAACAGCCGCGGAGAGGAGGGGATGCTAGGCGGGCCAGACGACTGCAGAACGTGCGGCGGTAGCTTCTCATGTTGCTTAGGATGAACATAGGGTTCCCCCGAAGCTCCTTTCTTCTCCTCAGAGCCCTCCATTGGCAGAGGCAAAGTGGGTGGAGGATGGAAGCCAGAAAGGGCCGGTGGAATGGAGTGAACCATTTGGATTCCACCTACTGGCACCATGGGGATGGGGGCTCGCACTTGCTGCTGGGAGTGAAGTGGAAGATGACTGAACACATAGTCATTAGGACCCTCAGGGAAAAGGCTGGAGCCTGGATGTTCATAAGCACCTTCTTGGTCTCCATAGAGACTGAAGTAAGGAACCTGAGGTAATATTCCTCTTCTTAGATTCTGCAAAGGGAAACGGAAGCACAACATTAAGACGCGCTGCATTTTAGGTGTGATCAAGTTATTTCATCTACTTACTTCCTCCAAACACTTGGAAATGACTTCATTCTTTTTACCAATTTTTCATTTCTCAAGACAAAAAGAGTTCTCAGTTGTGTTTTCTGATCCTTGAAAGAGCTGTTGACTTGTGAAAAGTTACTTTGTTTTTAAAGAGCAATGTGATAAAACATGCAGTGTGTTTTCCACTAGGTACAGAGACACATTTCAGCTTGGTTATTTTTCATAAGAACGGATGAAAAAAAATGGATAATTACCAGTAAAAAGTTGATTGAGAGAAAAACACTAATGATGGCTTTTTAAAGTCAAAAGAAAGTAAAATGATTACCATCTGTTGATATTCTAGGCAGTTCTGTAATATTTTTCTTAAATGTTGATGAGTACAATAAGAGTGACTTGCCTGAAAACTGACTTACAAAAAAACAACTTTACACAGAACAGATGACCACACAGTGGTACATCAAAGTGCAAGAGATGGGCTAAAGGGATAAATTCCTCTCAAAGACATTCCAAGAGGAAAGCCAGCTTCTTAACACTACAGATTCTAGGTCAGCTCTTGCAAGTAAAATGTCCATCAGGTAAGTAGCTAACATTAAATATTTCAAATAGTTAAAGCTCATATTCAGTTATAGAGCTGGGAACCAAAGATGTCTATGTCTGTTTTTTTTAATATTAAATGATTTATTTCTATATAAACTTCACATCTTTGTGATCTCTGGGGTTCACCCCCCCCAACCGTTCCCACCCTGACCCACACCCCGCTCCCCTCGAGTTGACTTTCTTTATGGCTTTTTGTTTATCTTTCCCATGTCCCATATAATAGTGAAACCATTAACCATGAAAAATTGTTCAACATCACTAGCAATCAGGGAAATGCAAATCAAAACCACAATGAGGTACTACCTTACACCAGTAAGAACAGCCCACATCCATAAAATGGGCAACAACAAGTGCTGTGAGGATGTGGAAAGAAGGGGACACTCTTACACTGTTGGTGGGAATGTAAATTGGTTCAACCTATATGGAAAGCTGTGTGAGGGTCCTCAAATTAATGAAAATGAAGGTATACCCCTTCACTGAACAAGTTCACTTGATAGCAGGAGGTGGTGGTAATGATAAGATAAGCATTTATATGCATGCTCTTGATTCACCAGCCTGCCAATGGGATCATTTTTCCCTCCTGCATTCCTTTACAGTTTCTCATATCCACTCACTCTGGGCAGGGTAGGAATTTTTTTTTAAGTTATTCAAAGTCAAGTCTAACACCTGACTCCAAATCCTTACCTTGCAAAGAATTATATACCTGACACCTAATGTCCCTGAGAATGTCAGTTTATGTAGCCATTTCATGCCAAAGATTTCATGTTATCAATTGATGAAAAGGTTTCCTTCAGTTCATGTCTACAATTGGTGAAGTTTGGGAAGCTTCACTAGGAAAACCTCGCCTGTTAAGCTGGAAATGTGCTCTCACTCTGCTGCAAGCAACGTGACCCTGGGGATAATGCCCCAACTATACACCTGACAGTAGCAGGCAATCAAGTCTTTCTGCTATTTTCAGAACCAAGTCCACTCCTTCCAAGGAGATACCAAGGATACAATAAATTTCATGTGAATGCATTCAGTTGGCTCCATTGTACATGCTAGAAAAAGAAGGCTAATTATACTTACAGGTGGCCCCAATACAATTGGCTCTGCTTGCAAATACTGCCCCATGGACAACGGTGGATTATGGTATAAAGCCCTTCTGGGAGATGGTGCTCTTATGGTGGTCATGTATCTTCTCTCTCTTCTTGGAGAGAGGTCTCTTCTTGCTGTGATATCTTTCCCAGGTGACACCGGCCTCCTTGGGGACAAATGTCTTCTTGGTGAAATATCTCTTTGTGACATCTCTCTTCTCAATGCAGCTTCCTTTCTTGGTGAAAGATGTCTCATGGGTGACAGATCTCTCCTAGGTGATAAATGTCTTCTGGGTGATAAATCACCTTTGGGTATCAGATACCTCTTTGGTGAATTATCTCGACAGGGTGAAGAATCATATCCTGGTGAAGAATGGTGGCTTGAGGGAGAGAAGTCCCTTGGAGAGGAGCTTGGCTCCGAAGACAGCATATACTCTTCATCCATACAACTAGGTATGTCTAACCTGTCTTTGTCTGGTTCCGAGTCTGTACTTTTGCTCTGGAATAACCTCTGGTATTCTGTCATCTGAGTATCTTCACATGAGTCACTTGGTGTCATAAGCTGAGTAACCTGAATACTTGGCAGAGTAACCAAATAGCTGATCAATGAAGAATGCCCCAGGGAACTATCTGTGGGGACCCCATGGGGTATGGCGCCAACATTCACAGGCAGAGAGGAGAACCTGGGAGGCTGAGGGCTGGTGCTTCTTGATCTGGTTTTTGGTGTCAAATCTCCCTGGTCATCAAAGTCATCATCATCTTCATCATCATCATCATTGTCATCTCCATCCTCACCATCAGATTCTTCAGCATCTGAGAACTGATGATCAGTTGAGATACTGGACATGCTATGCTTCTCAGCTGCTTTGTGCAAATCTTCCATTGTTTCTGAAACAAGCAAAGATAGTGGTGATCAAGATTCAAATTTAGGCACCATCTCTTTCCAAAAGTCTCCCTTAGCCCTCCAGCCACCAGAACAAGTTCCATCTTTGAATTCCTGTAACATTTAGATCATAGGGCACCTACCTCTATAACTCTATCTATCTGATTCTCATCTCTTTGGTTCAATCCCTTTGATTGAACCATTGCTTTGTGCAATGAGATCTCTGGAATGGGACCTTATATTTCAGCCATCATATTATCATGAAAGAACCTCACTAAATGGGTATGTAATATTAATGATGGTGTCAGAGGAAAAAGAAAAGCAATGACCTGTCTCTAGAGTTATTTATGTACATTGTACATGTGGTATATCCCAGAAGGTATGGCTGGCCCTTAGGTTTTCTACTGAGGTTAATGATGGGTTTATTTTCTTACTAGATTCCCTCTTAATAGGAATGTCATATTAAAGTGCTTTTCAAATTTCTCAAAATTTTCATAAAATTTAAATCACATCACATTAAATTGCATGACATTTAAATTTAAATACACATCATAATGCAAGCTCAATTAAGTTTCCTTTATAGTTCTAGCTGGAAGTATTTTCACAGTAAAGCCTTTCCCCTCTCAATCTGAACTGAAATGCATCTATTTCTTCTCAGCTGGTTTCAAGCAATTCAATGTGTCAGACTTCTCTTCTATATTTAGTTTTTTAATAAAATAAAATAGGATCACTTTTTAAAAAAAATATCCAAACTTATTTACCACCTGAGCCACAAAGCTTAGAGAAGAGACCAGCCAACTTAACAATGAAATACCTGCTTCTTCAGTTTCTGTATCATCCACTGATGTCATCGAGACTCCCAGCTCCAAGCATTTCTTCATGTGTGCCTTAGACTTCATATGTTTCGTTAGGTTTCCTAGACAACACAGCCCATGCCCCAAATATTGGTTACCAAAGTGTGATAATTTCTCCTAAATTCAACATGAAAGAAACTAACTTGAGATATACCATCTCTACTCACTAGTCCCTGTTTCAGACTTAGAAGGTATGTATGAAGGTATCTATGTAGTTTGTGAAGATATCAGAGTACTATCTGTACCCCTATCTCTTTATTTGAAAAGACAAAGAGCAGGTTCCAAATATGACTGGGAATCCAGGTTCTCTTAGTTGAGAAGGGATGTGATATCTTTGGTCCCAGAGGGTCAGCTTCCATGGAATCCTGATGACTGTGTCACCCTGACAACCTGTGTCTTCTTGTCAGGGTGACACAGTCATCAGGATGACACAGTCATCATACTGGCCAAACCCAGACCTCTGGCAATGACAGCTATCAATAAAACTTGAAGGAATTTCCCTTGCTGGAAGGAAAAGGAATGTTTGAACTAATGTTAAGACCATCCACTAAAGGAACTCATGATATAGACAAGATATGTAACTTTTTATAAGAAACATTATTCTCAGTATTTAGCCTTTATCTGTCAGCAAACTTTACAACAGCAATTTCTAAAGATTTAGGACAGCAATATTTTCTTAATATTTATCTTAAAACTCCCATCACCTTAAGGAAAAAGAAAGGTTTCTATGTCAAATATGCATTGTGATGATGATAGAGCTTATACAATGATAAGTATATGTGTGTGTTTGCTATAGCTTTATGTAATCACTATATATATAAATTATGAAATAGTAAGAAAATATTGATCTAATCATATTTGAATTTGGAGCTATGAAGTTATATATTTACATAAAATGTTGTATCATATATATCTATATCTATGTAAAATTCATTATAAAGGTCCAGGAACTAATTCAGTTGTAAAAGTCATGTTATTATCTCTGCTTACTGATACTGCTTTAGGACAGTACTGGCAAATATTATTCTGTTAAAGAGTGGGCTCACTGAATCTAGGTGGAAACTCTTGTTCCTTGAAATAGCTTGATTCCTTTGTAGAGGTGATTACTTCCTTTTAACGTGGTATGTGAGATACAGTTCTACGCTGGGACACTGTTATTATTTTACTTATATTACTTTGTTTTTCACTTAATGCTGCTTCTATACCTAAGAATTTTATACACTCTTTTGATAGCTCCAAATATAGAGATATTTTGTGCCCGGTTATTCTTATTTATCAAAAACTTAAATCTACAATTTTTCTAAAGATCTACATATATGTAAAAGATCTATGAATTCATGAGTTTCATCAAGGGGGGGCAAGTCATCAACACATGTGGCTGGATTTGGTGTTAGATGGGCCACGCTCATTTATTTTGATGTCAATATGCATTTCTTTTCAACTTTTATCTACTTGTTTCAAGGGGGAGATCAGACTTTGGGCTCTGATCTTTAGGGTAGAATGAAGTTGGAAATCTAGTGCTTTACAGAAGTCCTGAACTTCTGAAAGATCATGGTAATGAGAGGGGACAGGGTGGCAGACAGACAGCCCTTCAGGCACCTTTGATGGAGGGGTGTAAGCATGGACATGGGGACTGGCCCCAGATCCACACTCAGATGATGTGGTTTGATGAGAGGCATGTTATCTGGAAGGGAGAACTGGCACTGAATTTCCCAGGATGACTTACTCATTTAAAGATGCTGAGACACCTGCACACTCCCGAAGGATGGCAGGGAAAATCCAGTACAAACCAAGAATAAATGATTTTCTGCTAAAACTCCATGACAATGGCTCACAGTCCAATTTCTTTTAATCAGAAAAAGAGTAAATCCAGACATAGGATACTTCGCATCCAGTGTTTCATAGGCCTAAATTTGCAGCTGAGTCATATACCCAATGAGAGAAATCACTTTTCATGATTGACAGATTTGCAGTATTTCCTAAAACTTCTCAGTGAGGTTCTAGATAAAAGGCTAAGCTGAGTGAAAGTGGATGGTATTTAAAGAACATTATGGTTATCTCTTTTGAAATGCAAATAACCATTCCCCTTGGCCTCCTCTTCCCTGGCTTCAAAGGTAGAGGCACACTTGTAACAGAGACACCTCTTTAATAAAGCAGAAACAAGACATGCTGAGAGGCTACCCATTTATCCTGCTGAAAAACTGAAAAAGAAAACATAGGATTTGGGCTATAAGTGCAAATAGGCACACATTTCTTCACCAAAGATTATTTTATTTGATACTTATTTTCCTTGATGGGTAGCAAAGCAGGTTTATTGGTATGCAAATTTCAAGGAGATATGACATATGTAAGGAGGCATCTGAAAAATTCATTGGTATAGTAGGAAAAGGTACCTGTTCTAAAACCAAGCCACCTCTAATTCATTTCTGTTTGTATTCTGAAAACACAAGGTTATGCCCATGCTCATGATTTCATCAAATGATAAAAATATAACCAAAGCAACTTTCTGGTATAAAATATTTTTAATATTTATCTTTAGGTTCAAAATGGATTTTTAAAAAAATATCATTTCAAGAAAGCCTGAGGTCTGTGAGATTAACTGTTGTGGCCTGAGAGTAAGAAATTGTCTCTGTGTTGATAAATACACAGAGCACAAGCTATCAAGCATCTATGCATAATTAATACATGTGTGGATGGTGGGGCCCACCTGGGAGTCTGTGGATCTCTACATTATTTATAATCCTGAAACTGACCACAAGCCCATGTTTTCTTTCCAGCTTCTGCATGGCTTTTCTCGCAACACTGTATGGATTATCTCCCTGCAGAATTTCAGGCCTGGTGCGGAGATCATCTCGACCACATAACATTTCCAACATAAAGTAAAAGCTATCCAGGAAATTCTTAGCCACTTCCTTTGAGACAACTGACCCGAACCTACATTTACAGCCCTTACTTAAGTCGTAAAAGGAGACTTGCTGTCTCATGTGCATCCTTGAATCACTCACATGAGGGAGAAAACACATTTCGTGGTGCCATACTTTCACAAACAACATTCTCTAGTGTCCAAGAAAGTGAGCTATAAAATAGTTTCGAGAATCCAAAGTAGCCATATGATTTTTTAATTTTTTTTCCTAAAAAATGAAGGCAGACCCCTACCTTTCGTTTTGAAGGCGAAGTTACATAACTTGCACACATAAGGCCGGACATCAGTGTGGGTGCGGATATGCTTTTTGAGCATGCTCGGCTTCTTACAACGAATCCCACACTCTTCGCAAATGTACTTTCCACGTCCACGTCCTCTGACATATACATAATCTTCGTTTGATTTATACCTGTTTTAAGAAAAGGATTCCAGTGTATTTTCAAATACTTTAGCATGTTTTATCTCAAACCAAATGCTAAGCATTTGTGTGGCAAATTTTTATGAGGATCTTTTACAAACAAGTCTCCAACTTCTTTGAAACTTATAAAATGTATACAGCAGATGCCTGAAAAAAGTTAGGTAACAAGTTTGGTCTCGCAAACAAAATGTAATTTTTTCTCCATGGAGTTCAAAATGGAGCTGCTTTTTTCCATCAGTGTAAACACAGGGATTTGGTTTAGACTCGAAGAGTTAGAGCCTTAGAGGCACAACTCAATACTGTGGGACGCTAGTACAACCTCCCATCAAGAAATATCTGAAAGTAATTCTATCATATTCAAACCATCACGCATCATTTGATAACATTCCTCATCCACAATGTGCATGTACAACACACATACCCCTTTAAATTTGCTAAAATAAATATAACTGATAATAGAATTCTCCATCACAAGTTTCCACTCTATTTTTACAATGCTGGCATGAGAACATCTCAGCCATTTCCCGCTTACACAGGCTGAGCTGAGCTCACCAACTGTTGTCTACATATTTGATCTGCTCTTCCCAAGGACCATGAGTCTGTACTAAAGCAGAGTCTGGAAGGTACTGTTATATAACAAAACCTAGAGATTTCTGATAAATTCTGCCTTTGTTTCCAAAAGAACTTAAAACAGCGGTCTGAAAGGATGTCCTAGCTCATTTAGTTTAATCAAATCAGTTAGATGAACAAAGTTTTAGGTATTCACTGGAATAATTAAGGGGGAAACTTTTTCAACCATCACATTTTGCTTAGATTACAATCTACTGAATAATCAATGAAATCACAATCTCTTAAATCAGAGCTAGGCTAGAATTATGGGCTTAATATCATTCTTGGAAAGACAACCCTTTTGAGAATAAGGAAAAGTATTCCTTTCAAAAGGTAAATTAGTATACAAAATGCCATCATTCACAGTGGACTGACTTAAAGATACTAAATTTACAGTTTTTTTTTAAGATTCTAAGAGATTGCAGACTCCTCTATCTTGTACTAGTTAATCCAGCATTCAGAATAAAAACAAGATCTATTTCATTTGTCCAACTCACTGAGGATTTCTAAGAGAAAATACATCCACATATTTAAATACCAACTATGCTGTGGATGCTATTTAAATTTAGTATTATCTAACTTTTGGTCAGCAGCAATCCAAATGAGAATTAAGTAGCATCAAAAATATGAACAGTCAATTTAGCATGCTTTTGCTCCTTTAAATTTTTTCCCATCTACAAGATTTTTTTCAACATCAGTTGTTCTTCTATTTTGAACTTTACCTTTTATTTCATGTTGAGTTTTGCAATATAGTAGGAAATAAACTACAGGTGCCAAATATCTCTTTCATTTTTCAATTACATCACCCTGTCCCTAAATAGAGGAATTAGCCTAAGGAATATACAATAAAATAAATAATTTTATAGAAATCTAGTTTTCTTTAAGGAAAGATAATTTAAGCCTATGTGGCCCATCATCATGGTTGATGAAAAAATGCATTTTATTTTCAAGTAATATAATTTTATTTCTAATGTCTGATTATTTTGCTTCCTGGATAAAATATATCACAACTCTGTGTAAAATATACTTGTTGATTGGAGAAGTTTGAACAAATAAAATATTTACCACTCAACAGTTCATTGACCTATTTACCACTCAAAATCCATTGATACCAAAATTAATGGATTTTTTGGGAAAAACCTAGAGATACATGTGTAATAAAATTGCTATTTCTATGAATTGTATAATAAAAGGAAAACGTGTATTTAAGAATTTGGTCAATAATACCCTTTACGAGGAAATACAAATGCCCAACAGGCACATGAAAAAATGTTCAACATCACTAGCAATCAGGGAAATGCAAATCAAAACCACAATGAGATACCACCTTACACCAGTAAGAATGGCCCACATCATAAAATGGGCAACAACAAGTGCTGGTAAGGACGTGGAAAGAAGGGGATACTCTTACACTGTTGGTGGGAATGAAAACTGGTCCAACCTCTATGGAAAGCTGTGTGAGGGCCCTCAAATTAATGAAAATGGAACTACCATTTGACCCAGCAATTGCTCTCTTGGGAATCTAGCCAAAGGAGACCTCAATGCTTGTACAAAGGGGCACCTGTGCTTGGACATTTACTGCAGCACAATTCATAATTGCAAGGACATGGAAGCAACCGAAATGTCCCAAAACAGGTGACTGGATGAAAAAGATGTGGTATATATACACAATGGAATATTACTCATCAATTTAAAATGACAAACTGGATGATTTTATGATAACATGAATGGATTTAGAAGAAATCATATTAGCAGAAGCAAGTCAAAAAGACAGAAACCAAATGGTTTCACTATTATATGGGACATGGGAAAGATAAACAAAAATCCCTGAAGAAAATTCAAAACAAGCTAACAACCAAATTAAAGTACAAAACTCCAGGGTGGGGGGCAGGGGCTGGGACAGCATGGGAACAGTCAGGGAGGGGTGAACCCCAGGGATCACAAAGATGTGAAATTTATATATAAATAAATTATTTAATTAAAAAATATTAGCAAATTAAATTCAACCGTACATCACAAGGATTACACAACATGATCCAGTGATATTTATCCCAGGGATGTAATGATAATTTCATGTATATAAGACAATCAGTGTTTAATACACCATATCAACAAAAGTATAGATAGATATCAATAGATGCAGAGAAAGTATTTGCTAAGATCCAGCACCCATTTATAATAAAAACCTAATAGAAGGAGCTAATAATAATAATACCCTTTACTTTTTAAGCTGTTTCTTTGCAGTTACGAAAACAAGAGGTGGTAACACATTGCTTGGAATGAACACCTGGTCAGCCCCAGGTGGAAGCTGGGACACAGAGTAAGAAACGACAAGAATGTAGCCCATAACATAGGCCAACAGGATGACAAGGAGGTGAAATATAGTCACAAACTCTCAGGCTCACCAAAACACAGCAATAAAATGTTCACATACGCTTTTTTCACTTGTGTCCTTCGTAAGTGGAGATGGACTCCCTACACCTCAGAGTGACTGTTCAGGTCTCACTAATCTAGTAAAAGTGCAGTGCTATGAAGAAGACTGTGGATATGAGAGGCTTGGTTCAATCACAGGTACCTCACAGTATCTGAGGAAAGGGAAAATCTTTATTTCTCTGGTTTGTGTTAAAATATAATAATGGCTGTCAAAAAAGCCCTGTGACAACTTCTTGACTACATACAATTGTGGTTTTAGAGGCAAAAATACTAGGCATCCATCCAAATGGGCCAAACCTAAAGGGGAATCGCCTTTAGAAATCCATCTCCAAACTATTTTAGAGGCCAGATTTCATAGGACCAAAGATTCATCATTTGACATTCAAACAAATAATGCTATTTCTCCTTCAAATATAATTAGAATAAATTCATGCTTATGAAAATCTGTATAGAACAGACTTGGTGTAGAGAAAAGACTAGTTGCCTCACAACCCCCCCCCAATATGGTTAATATGCATTAACCTTTTATAGTTCAATAACAAACATCTGGGTTTTTTCTATCTACACTGAAGATACATTTCTGAAAAAATAAAAATCATTACACATTTATGTAACTATTATTTGAAGATAACAAAATCAGTGAACCTTATTACATGAGTTTATACAACTCAGAATTGATTTTTTTTTTTTTAAATCCTAAAGAGAGAGACACAATCACAGACCGGAGGAGGTTTGGGGAAAGATGACAATTAAATGCAATGTACCCTGGCTTATATCCTGGAACAAGAAGAGGACACTGATGGAACAGATGAAATCCCAAGTCTGGAGTTTAGGTAATAATAAAAGCAATAAAACAAATTAATTAATGAGTTCCAAGCAATAAACATGAAAGTATATGATTGCATTTTTGTAAGTTTGGAATAAATATGTCCACTAATAGCACAACAAATGCCTATAATAATATTAAAGAATGAACATACTTAGATGACATCGAGAGTCCACCAATTTAGTGGATTTCATAGTAAATTAGAGGCATGAAAATTTAAAGCAGAGATTTGAACCACATATAACAGGGACATTTTCATTAAAGGCAAGTCATGAAAACAAGGGCATGAACTCAGTTTCTATAGCCCGCCAGACTTCAGAAAGTGAAAAGAAATTCACTTCATGCTTCCAACCAGAATGATTTTTTTCCATGCAGACATTCAAGATGATTTATTCTTAGAATTGAATATTTCACTTTTGCACTTCTGTTTCCTTACCCTCCTTCAAAGATTTTAATTCGAATTGGCTCAGCTTGTTTGGATCCAATATCTTTATCTCCATGAATGTCTCCTTTCCCTCTTTCCTTTAAGATATTTCCTACTAGTTTCCTCTCTAGTTTGCTGCCAAACAAAAAGGATGCATCAGGTTTCATCTGTAGGACAGAAAGAGAGAATTGTTTCATGTTTTCTCTAAGACACACTGTGAAAATTTCACGCCATGCTAAATGTCCATGCACTAATTACATAAAATAAAGGGCAATAAGGACAAAGTCAGAAAAAAAAATATGACAGTGTTTACAGAATAAATTCAATATTTTGATCTAAAAAATTACTCCATTAGCACTTACACGGCAATACTCGCAAGAACTAAAAAAAAAAATTGGTATATTCTAAACTTACAACTAAAGCAACATCAAGTAAGGAAATCTTCTCAAAAATGATTGAAGAAACTGTAAATGAAATATGTAAAAAATATTCTTAATTTCTCATTGGCTTCTTTAGCAATTTAGCATAAATTTCAAAGTAATATTTTTATACTTTTAGGAATAAGGTATTAGTTGTTAAGCAGGAACAAACCAGCTCATCACTTGAGAAAAGCAGTTTTGAGAGAAAGAGATAAAAGATAAATGTTGGTAAAAATTCTTGTCAGTGAAAACAAGCCCTCTGAAGTTCACTATTTACTTTAGACACAGCACAAGCCTCTTTCTAGATATTTCCTTCAGTATTGACTCCCTGTCCTAAACCCTCCTTTCCCTAGTTCCTTCATACCTCACCTCAAAAGAAAAGCAATGTGTTAGGTCACTGATAGATGTTAGAAGGGAGAAGAATCCAAAGGAATTGGTGACTATCAGTTCCCTTTCCTGAACCTTCACAGCATCTGATAGAAGGAGATACTTTGTGTTTGAGATTTTCCTCAGGTCCTCATAACCAAGTTCATGGGCAGTGGCTTCTTTCTCCCATGGGGGAGACATGGGGGAGGACTCTCCCAAGTCTAATCTGTACTTTCCTTGTATTTTCAAAACTACAAGTCCCTCACCAATCTTTGGCTCAATCATCAAATCCACATCCCAGAATACTTTCAGAAATAGTATTAGTTACCTGAGCAAACTGCTTCCAAGCACTTGATGATGTCAGCTTTCCAGTTCCAGGTCTGTGCATAGCAGCCAAAGTATAAATTTCTGTGGTGATTTTTTGCTTGGACCTCAGAAGAGCCAGAGTGGTTTTGGTGTTCAATCCTGATGGGTTTGGGTTACAGGAACTAATGCACCATGAAGCATAAACCGAGGATTTGAAGGTGGCCTGTTGCACATAATTGGGTTTTGTATAATTCAAGAAGCACCAACTCACAGTAGTTGTTGTCCGCAGACTGGGGAACTGAAGAATCTGCTGGAAATCTGCCACGTCCGTGAAAAGAAGTGTTGAATTTGCCACTTTCCCACTTGGGCCCGAGGCCATGTGGACCAGCATGCCAACAGGCATCTTCTGGGCTTTTCTCTGCTCTTCGAGATGACCCTCTCCGAGTGGCAATGAGGAGCTTTGTGGACTCATGCTCATGTCAGAGGCCGTCTCATCAATATCTAACTCATCTGAGGACTCTTTGCTTTCTGAGGGTCCACTGGACTTCTGGCCCAGAAGCGGTGCCCGGGAGCTGGGTTGGAACGGCTCCCTCAAGGGCCCGCTGGCTGATGGATGGTCTTGAGATGAGGAGGGGGACAGTGATGAGAAGGAAGATGACCCTGACTGTGAACCATCCTTTGGCTCAGAAGCACAGCCTTGTCGAACCAGTTGGGGTTTCTGAGGGCGGGAGAGATCCTTTTTGATATCCGAGTTGGTCAGCTCCACCGCGCTGAGCTCCTCCACGATCTGTCCATACATCTTTTCTTCTTTGACTCTTTTCTGCTGTTTTGTTTCCATGAAGAGCTCTAAGCTGCTGGCTGGAGAGAGCATTCGTTTGCTACCTCCCAGGGTTGCGACACTGTCAGAGGTGGAAGGCAAACATAAGGGGATGGAGGACTCTAAGTCTAGAGGGAGGGTCTGAGGTACTTTCCAGATGGGGTATTTTTCCAACCCTGCCTGCTGCCCCAACACCTGGGCAATGTTGAGCCCTATCCCTTGCATGGCTGCATTGGTTACCAGTGTTCTTTGGGTCACATTCTCATCAACTTTACAAATGACAATGGCAGGACTGTTCTGGCCAAGAATCTGAGAAATGCTTGTGTACATAACACTCCCATAGGATGGTACGTGGGTCTGGATCCGAACCGGAACCACCGTTCCTGGCAATGACTGCAAAGACCCAGGGTTTGCTGAGGCAAAATCTCCTTGAAGAACCTGCTCCGAGGGAGTGTGAGTTGACATGGTGCTCTGGTTCGAAGGAAACTTTGAAAGCAGGTTCTTTGAGAGTAGCCCTGATGTTCCTGAATAACACGGGTAAGTCTGCTCTTTTATGTGTGTGTACTCGGCAGATTTCTTTCCAGTGTGTTCTGTGATGTGCTCTAAGGGATAGGTAGGATGAATGTCTGCCTGGAAAGAAGGCTTGCCATAGCTCTTCTGAGGGGGCTGAGCAAGGGGATGGGGGAAATGAGCCTGCCACCAGGGAGGCTGCTGAGCTGGCAAATGAACCATGCAGACAGTGGGATATTGGAACGGAAACAAGGCATTCTGGATCGGAGAAAATGGAATAGACTCTTGATGTGGAAATAAGTGTGGCTGTTCAGACAAGTGCTTGCTTGGAATATAGGATGCTGGCTGTATCAAGGGATTTCTCAGTGACTCCTGGCTGTCCATGTGCATGATCTGTTGTTGGGCCAGGGGGAGTGACCCTGTACTGAGCTGGGAACAAGGACCCACGACCTGCTTCCCTGGGTCCTCTGCCTGGAGTGGAGGGAGCAGGGGGCATGGGGCATGGTGCCATGTGGACCTGAGACCAGCATGCAGGTGCTCCATCTGCTCCTGCTTTACACTCAGATCTGCCCCCACCTCCCCCTGGGCAATCTCGGGAGAGCCACTAAAGGATGCCTGCCGCACCAGGAAGCATTTCTTCCTCTCCCGTGTTGGGGACAACGTGGAGGCAGATGTCCCTGCCACTGGAGCATTAGACAAGTTCCCATAATCGAAAGATTTGCTACGAATCTCTGGGACTTCAGTTGGGTGAGGACAAGGCATCTGTTCAGAAGAGCAGCGTCGCATCTCCTTTTGGTGATGGTGGCCAGGGACTGACAAGGAGTATGAACCAGCAGGAACAGTTAAAAATTCCGAGTGCTTTCCAAACTCGTCCTGCTTGGGAGGTGCAGCAAGCTTTAGGGTTTCTTCCCTCTCAAAAGACATCGAGAAACTGGAGCTATGGGACAAATTGCTTTCTTGACTGGGGCTGCGGGAGAGCCCAGTGCCTGTGGACTCGAAGCTGGATTCCCCTGAGGAGTGCTCCATATCTGCAAGTCGCAGACGTTTCTTCTTGGGTGGCAGCTTCTCAGCTGGGAGCTGGGAGAGTGTCTCACTTCTCTGGGGCCACTGGAATTCCTCCACTGGCTTTTCTGGTTCTTTATTCTGGGTTTCTTTCTCCTTCTCTGGTTTGTCAGGCTCCTCGGTCACTCGAATCTCAGGAACCTGAATGTTGTGCTGGCGAACCAGCCGGGGCTGCGTGTGATAGGACTGCTGTTGGGCCTGCTGAGGAGAGGGCTTCCCCCCACTTTCTGCACTCTCCCCTGATGGCGCCCATTCTGGACTCACGGGGGCTTCTGAGATCTCACTATCACAGGTCTCAGATGGTGAGGAGGCTTTGTCCTGTGTGCCAGCCATGAGTTCAGCAGACTCAGACCTTTCGAATGAATTGGGTCGACTCAGGGAGTTTGTGTGTTGAATCACTGAGATGACATTGCCGGGGGGTTTCCTGCCCCCTAGGTCTGACATCTTGTCTGAATCAGTGGCGGAGGTTGACTCCTCAGACCCAAGGGATAGACTTCCCGATTGCAACTGAGGTCGGCATGGGTCGAAGCGTTCTGAGTGGCCATGAGAAGGATTTTCATATCCAGCCATGGGGAACCCACTCCTTACTCCTTCCTGCACTTGTAATTTGGGGTCATAATCTGAAGTCACTATTCCCATGGAAGTGCTGACAACACTACTGCAGATCATCGGGGTGTCTTCCTCATCCCCTACGCTTTTCTCTTTCCGGCGCTTTCTATTTTCACATGTAGTTCCAAACAGGGTTGGGACGCCCTGCATTGGTGCAGAGGGGTCATTATAATATTCTCCACTATGTTTTAAAGAACTTAAGCAGGAGATGTCCCTGTAACTTTGCTTTGGTGTCTCAGAGTCCTCCCACTTCTTAAAGGGTTTCCGGCTGACATCATAGTCATAGCCAGGAATCAATTTCTTTTCCTTCAAGGATGAACCAGCAATACCTTTTGATATTCTGCCATGGTGCTCTGCCTCCACATGCCCTTCCTGTACTGAAGGCAGCTCAAATGCTGCTTGTCTTCTCAACATACGCTGAGGGGGTATTCCCACTGTCCCCG
This sequence comes from Uropsilus gracilis, assembly GCA_004024945.1. NCBI lineage: Eukaryota > Metazoa > Chordata > Mammalia > Eulipotyphla > Talpidae > Uropsilus > Uropsilus gracilis. Next base: position 24,251 of record PVHY01000490.1, on the reverse strand, counting down.
GATAGAACACATCATCCGACCCAGTCATCCTTTCATCAAATGAGTGACTCCCTCTCAAAGAAGGAGGAATGCTTAAATTAGTTGCTGAAGAAGTTGGCATGGAATTGCTTCTAATCAGGGGTGAAGAGTCTACAGGAGCTTCTAAGAGAACTGGGTTACTGCCTTGGAAATTGGTGGAATACAGTTTTCCTTCATTCCTGACAGATGATGGAATAGTCTGGGATTGTCTTGACTCATTGTTGAATTTAGTGGATTTCAGCATACCTGTCTGACCGGGGTCCATATCTCCCTTGCTTGGGATCAGCTGTGAAACTGGCTCTTCGAACATCTTGACATCGAGCCTGGTGTTTATGTGAGGTAACGGTTCCATCATGCCCTTCCTGCCCATTGTGCTGCGTTCCTGACTTGTGGTGGTGACACTGAGTGTATTTCTTGGACTAAGCCGGCAATATTTGCCAAAGATGATTTCTTCGTAAGACTTTGCATTTGTGTTTGGAGGACTGATTTGCTGTTCTGCACTTTCTGAGCGTGAGAAGTAACCAGAGTCAGTGCTTCCTTTACTGTGCGGGCTCAGAAGGTTTAGAGATGGCTCAGAATCTTGTCCTTTCTTCTCTGACAGTCTTAGTGCAAGTCTCTGTTTAACTGTATGAGAGTCATCGATTTTCGTATTTAAAGACGGATTGGGTAGCGTGTCCGGGCCAATATATTGGGAGTTGTCATTCGGCAAAGGAATCCCACTTTTAGGGATAATCAAAATGGGCACCTTCATCGGACCTCCAAACGACTCTTCCAATGACCCATGATAGCTACCTCTGCTGGCGATCTCCAAGGGGATTGGTGGGCCAGGACTCATTTTGTCAGAAGCCTCAACAAATAAAGAACTCTCCTCATCTGTGTCTGTGCTCTGTTCACCATCTGAATGTATTTCTGCTTCTACATCAATAAAACCAGCCTCGAGGTCCAATTTAGATACAGCTGACTCTGTAAAAGGGACTAATCCTGCCTTAATTGCATGGGCATGCGACTTCCTGTGCTTGTATAAATTGCTCTTTGTCTTGAAAGAGAAACCACAAGGTATACATGGATATGGCCGCTCACCAGTATGGGACCTGATGTGTTTTTTCAGTACGCTTGGTTTGGCACATGCCCTGCTGCAGTAAGGGCAAATGTACTTGCCGGGTTTTTTAGGTTTGTGCTCTTTCTTGTGAGCATCTTCTGACTGTTCGATACTTTTCTGGGAGTATTGGCTATAAGCAGGGTTCAGACTGGAAATCTTTTTTCTGGGATAACCACCACTGTGACCAGGGATAGGAAAAGGAAATAAGTCCTCAGAGGCAACAGATGGCAGTGGGCCAGGGTAAAGCCATGGAGGGCCTTCGAGGCTCTGGTGTGGCTTGGTGCTATGCATGACCCCCTGTGGCAAGGAGTGCTGAGGGAAAGAGAGTGAATGTTGGCATGAATATGGGATGGGGCGGTGCGGTGGGTATTGCTTCTCGGTGACCTGTTGTGCCACTTCGCTAGGTGATGCCAGTTTCCCCGAACCAAAGAGTTGTGCTGAAACTGTGTTTCCGATTTGCTCAGGATCTATTTGTGGTGGCTGCTGTCCTTCTTGACTGCCGAAAGTGCTCATTTTAATAACAGCTGATTGTTCCTGTCTCCATCTACCTTTATCAGTTTCTCCAGACCTTGAGGTAGCTTTTTGTCCTAGAGCTGTATCCCCAGCGTCCATTTTGTTACACAAGGTCTTAAGTGCTAGTTCGCTTGTGAGCCCTGCAGACTCATGGAGCGTCTTCAAAGCTGTGCTTTTCAAAACGTGCTTGCTTCCATGTTGCAGAGTGTCTGTAAACTTGTTGAGTGCTCCTTTTTCTTTGGAACCTTCCACACCCACCTGTAGTCTGTGGGCATTAGATGGTCATGTCCTGGGACCAGGACTATAACACAGTTCTTTCCATTATAGACATGTCCCTCCAAAAGTTAAGTACAAATCTATAAAGATTTCTTATGGCATTTGAATATTTTCAACTAGGGTGAAATTGGGATGATGAATATTCTAGGAGAAATTTAGCCCATCAACTAGAGCAAAGTTCAATTGCCAGTTTCACTAAGATAAAATCATCTGAAAGAAAAGGAAACACAGATTGTCATAACAGTTATGAAGTATGAAACTAAACCAAACCTAAAGAATAGGCCTGAAATTATGTAAATTGAAGATGACTTTTACTCCAAGGAATTCTATTTAGAACTGTTACATTAACTTCATAATTAAAGGTATTAATTCTAACTGAGCACTAACTGAGCATAAATCTCTTCGACGGTTAAATTTTGGTCATTCTTTTAATACTCCTTAATTTTGGTTAGAAAGTTGTTCAAAGAAAAATTTTTGATGGATATTAGCTATAAAATCATAAGATTTTTAAGTTTTCAGGAAAATTAATTTATAGCTATTTCCAACCAAACTTTATCAGTCTACTAAATGTTTCTAAAGATTTCTTCTATATATTAGTACAAAAATACATTATGCAATGTATTTAAATGTATGATACAACATATTCCTATAAAATATTATATCTATCATATTCATACTGGTATAAGATAAATAGACATACTTTGTAGTTTAAAAGGAATGATTGATAGAGCTAAATGCTACAATAATCATGATTGTTATAGGACATGGGAAAAACTGAAATATGCATCGAAATAAAACAACTAGAAAATCTTCACAACATGGAAAACAAAAACATTTTAGGGACAAATAAAAAATATAACCATTACCTGCATGATAAAGAGTTCTCATGGGCATGATTGTCTTGACGCTTCCTGGGTAGAAAATAAATGCAGTTAGAAAATATAGTTCCATTAAATGGCCAACACTGTCAGGTTCAAATGTCATTTTAAAGTTAGTTGTATATAAGGCTCATAGTGCTATGTGTCTTGAAAAAAGAGCAACTATTTTTGAATATTATACACTAAAGCAACAACCCTCACATTGATTCTATGCCCAAAAATTATTCAGAGGGAAAAGGTAAAACAGAGTAGTATATTCTGAAATGAGCATAATAAGTCTGGTTCTACTTCAGTCAATATTAAAAAATGAGAGTTGTGGGTTTTTTGCGATCTTTAGGTATGAGAACATAAAGAATAAATTTCCTTCCATGAAAATTTGCATGATAGTAATATGGAGGGGTCCTCCAGATGATGTGAGTGGCTCAGGAAAACCTGACAACTTAGAAATGCTCCAAATTTAGTTTTTCAATATTCATAATGGTATGAGCAATGTGGTACTTACAGGATTTTGTGAATTACAACACTCAATTATATCAATTCTAATGAAAACCAAGATGTTTCCATCATAGGCAATATGACAGTGTTCATCAAAGTAGTAGAGTGCATACTCTTGGCCCAAGAATTCCATTTTTGGAACATTTCCTTACAGATGTACCTGCACAAGTGCACAAAGTGTGTGTAAAAGGACACCTAAAAAAACTCTGACTTGATCATAAAACTCAATCATTAAAAGAAATGATGTACAATTACTGATATAGAAATTCCTAGAAGAGAGTAAGAACGACTGTGGAAAAAGAAAGTTTATTGTACCATCAGATGTATTTTATAGTTGTATTTATGTAAAAGAGAAACAAGCACTAAACAGAAAACCTCTGAAAGGATGCCAAATACCTTTTAATAGTTAGATCACAGAAGTGAAACCAGGTAGGGAAAGGGGCATAGATGTGTACCTTTCACTTTATCACTTTTGGAAATTTTTGCTTTTATTTTTCTTAAATAGGCAGCTAACTTTTAAATAAAATACTGGTTAATACCCCCCCCCCAAAAAAAAATGCCACCATGCAAATGTACTACAATTTCCCATGCTAAAACTCAAGTACTGATCTTACTTGATATCCAATTTGCTCCCTAATACAGAATGCCACGTTGAAGGGAAAAGAACATGGAAATTCCTATAGAACAATAATAAATATTTGGGGATGAGAAGACTGTAACGCTTAAAGATTTCAAGCAAGACATCTGTAATCAATATTCTCTTCTGCTAATAGCTGTTAGGGAGGTTGAATGTTCAGAAACAAGAATCAGATCCAAGTCTGGCTGACTTCCAAGCCTATGGGGGTCTCACTTCCACACTTCCCAGCAGTTCCCATCCCCAGTTACACGTTAAATTTTATCACAATTTAAAAATAATATGTCTTTCACTTTATGGGTGATGTGGTGAGAGATTTATGGGAACTACACCTGAAAGGAGAAATCAACTATTGTACAAAAATGAACAATAAAGTAAGAAAATTTTTAAAAAAAAGTTTAACCAGTAAAAAAATTAAAATTATTTTTAGTAATACTTCTTCAATTTCCACCTGACTTCAATAATTCCAATACTTGAATTTTTCATGTTTCTGGGAAAATATAAGCATTTCTATAGTGGCAGTATAGAAAATGGCCCCCAAATGCTATTTCCTAGAAATTAACCAAATTCATAATTCACATAAGAGTCTAAATCTGTATATTAAAGTATAATGAAGAGTGTTCATCATAAGAACATGTTAATTCTCAAGAGAAACAACCACTTTACTTCACTCTTTAGAAAGCATTATTTTTCAGGAAACAAACTCACAAGTGAAAATTCAGCATATGGTCACTTCCCATTTGCTAATTTACACAGACTATGTAAATGTCTCAAAACAAAGATTTTTAGCTAAACAAGTACATAAAAATTTTATTAAGAACAAGAATGAAAGAGTATATTTAATAATTAAATAGAATAATAAAATAATACATTTAATAATGAAATAATACCTTCATAAATCAGGTTTAGTTTGATGGTTTACAGTAAAAAATTAAAACTTTATACCCAAAACAACACACAGAAAAATCATAAATACTAGGGATAGATCATAAAAAAAGATAAGACAGATGAAATCCAAGCAAAGGCAATAATATCTCATTATTGAAGGGCAGACTGGCAGAGGATGGCAAGAAGCTTCCCTAAAGTTCAAAGACAGATTTTTACTAAGTCAGAATAAAACTGACCTAGAACATTTAGCTAATTGTTGTTGGGGAGCTAATCATAAAAAGTCATATTTACTATTTTATTTAAAAAAATTTTAATGCTGATATTCATATAAAACATCCTTAATTATTATTATGCAAATAACTTCTGTGAAGAAATTTCTTCCTTTTAAATTTCTCAGTCTATCTTTCAGTATAAAATTAGATGATACCATGTCAAGCTCCCTATTTCTGTTTGTTCAGGAACAATGAGAAGGGCTCTTTCTAGACATAAAATCCCAGCACCACCCAGATGTCTCTGGTCTACAACTCTCTAGGTTGCAGTATCTTTAACTTTTCACTTCAGGGAAAGACCTAGTACTATTAGAGAATTAGAAATTGTTCTAATTTCACATGAACCCTTTAACTTAGATTTTAAAAATATTTATGAGGATATACTAGGCTCTTCAAAGCTGTCCTTGAAGAGGTTTCAACTAAGTGCCAGTCATAAAATCACTTTCCTTTCTTGGAGTTTCTGAGGCAGAGAAAGACGGAAGAAGAAAAATTAGGCTCCCATGCATGAGCTCACACTCATGAACTTTTAAAAATGTGGAGTCTCTTCACTAATTCAGGTCGACAGTTGCTTCCTTTTGGACAATGAAAAATTCTGCAGTAGGAATTGTGTTCACTGTGATGTTGGTGTGGCAGGTCTGTCTCCTTAAGAACCAGCCAGATTTGAAAGTGTTGAAAACCACCTTGCAGCTTTCTTCAATGTATACTTAGGACAAGAATTTTACTGGAAACACTAAGAGGCATCCAAAGTTTAAGTCACATTTGATGACACCGTTTGTCTTTTTTTGTTAGGTGAGACTTTTACTTAGTTTTCTAACCCCACAAACAATCACTTAAATCCCTGAGATTCTATTTGATTACTTACATATAAGAAGATGCTTATAAACAGGGACTTCTTTGGACTTTGCAACAATTAGTGCAAGTCATCAAGCTATACTATCCATTCAATATATCTGTAATTCCAGTTTAATTTCCTCAACAGAGATCTACTTAGAGCTATAAAGACCTATAGGATCCTGGGTAGTCACAGCTATATTAGTTCTCTGTGATTGTGTAGATTCACTTCATTTTCCATTTTCTCAAATGATATGTTAAAGGCAAATCTCCAGTTTTCCCAATCAATGGACATATTAGAAGATGCCAGATTACAAATGAAAACCCCTGAAATTTCTTTTCATAGGACAGATTCATATGAAAAGAAAATAGCCAGTTATCATTTCTTTCCTCTGAGATTTCTTTTTATGGTAACCAAATGCATGCAAAGTCATTTTTGGCAGACATTGCCGACAAAGGAGAGGTATTCCAAACATAGCTTCACATTTAACATTTTTCCTCATGCCTGTGAGGGCAACAAAACGAGCAAGATATTTTGCTGGAGGATATAACTTTTGAGTTTCTGGTGAAGGGCAGTCCAGCCCATGGGAGTCCCTCAGTGAGTGAAGACAGCTACTGACTTAGCAGGTTCAGGATATTTTTCAGAGGAGTGTTGAAAGATACAGCCCTTTGTATGGCTATTTCAGGGGAAGGGAACGAAAGAAACTGAGCAAAGAAAGATGATATTGCACAGAAGACTTGCCATTTTTTTTCTAAAAGTGTGCCCGTTCCTTTGGCTACACTCCACAAACCCACTCAAATAAATTTGCCACCCAGTTAAATCATTTCCTCAGGCAGGCCCTAAAAGGAACACCACAGAAACAGACCTCCATACAGGTCTCCTCAGAGGTCTCTTCAGGAGAGCAGCTGGGTGGGACTGGCAGCAAAGCAGCCTTGCTCTGCAGATGAATAAAGGCCTACAGTATCCAGGTTGTCAATCTGGAATCTTTTGCTTAGAAAAACACTAATCTTAGGAAAAAAACTTTACCTCAGGAAATGAATCATTACTTGACTAGTGGCAAAAGCCAAGTGAGCATTAAATAATAACATCCCAAATAATAGTGGTATCAAATAACCAGCAACAAACACTACTCTACTTTCAATATCTTCATAAATGAACATTTTTAATTGAAATGGCTATTTGATTTTTTTTAAGAATTTGGTGGTATTAAACTTATGAACAAAAAATATATATATTATGAAAATAATGACTGCACACACTTGGGATGTTAAGTACATATACTTCCTTTGAAAATGCCATAGGAGATTAGAAAGTATTAAAAAGTACATGAGCATCTCAGGGCACCATTGATTTAATACTGACAGACCCACAAGCCCCGACCACATGTGAGAGAACCAAATGAGGAAAGAGAGATCTACTCAAGTTACCCTGACTAGTGCCAGAGCCCAGCTAAATACAGACTTATTTCTACAAGATGGTTAAAAAATGGCACATTCCTGAGAGCCAAACTCATTATCAATGCTTTCTTTATTAGTAAAAACTCACATAATAAACTTAGTTTTCTCCCTAAAATGAGCAAGTCATCATATGAGAATACTATATATTACATAAAACTCTGCTAAGCAGCTCACAGAACTTTTGCAGTAAAGTGAAAAAATGGTGATGATCTCTCACTAATTTGACAGAAATTCAAATCTAATCTGACCTGATATTTAAAAACCACTGAAAAACTGAACTCTTATTTCTATGACTGTTGGCTAAAATGAAGACATAATTGTTGATACATAATTTCACATTTATTCAAGGTATATTAACTTATTTTGGCTATAGCATTCTATGTTTATTTTTTTGTCATAAATCTTTCTTGCTTTATTTTTGTGTTTTTGTTTTTCTGGTGGAATGTTTTCCCACTGTAGAGCCAAAGCTATCAGGACTTGCTAAGTAGAAATTTTTACATAAAAGTAAAATTTACTAGAAAAAAATTCTCTTAGATGAGAGTATAACAATACAAGAAATTATAATTAAAACTGGCTTATTATGGGCTGGGCATGGTGACACATGCCTGTAAGCAGCAGCACAGGAAGCCACGGCTGGGGCCAGGGATCATGGTTCAAGTTCCACCAGGGCACATAGCAACACCTAGTTCCAAAAATATATAGTTGGACGTGGTGGCATGCGCCTGTAACCCCAGCTACCTGGGAAGCTGAGGCTGGGGATTGCTTGAGTTCATGGTAACCCGGGCAACATGAGCCTGCAGTTACACAGGCAAAAATAGCGAGACCTAGTCTCAAAAAAAAAACAAAAACAAAACAAAACAAAAAAAAACCTGGCCTATTATGAAAAACAAAAGCAACCAATCAAATTCTTACTGCACTTTTCTCTCTATAAATGGCATATGAATTTTTCCCTCTGATTTGATGACATGTCAGTGTACATAAAGTTCATAGTAGGCCAAACTGTTTTTGAAATTAAATGAAAAATCAGTAGAATGAAATAATAAATTTGTGTTATTGACCTGTTATCCTTAGGTCAAAAATCTGCATCACAACCAGCTGTGCTTTCTGGGACGCCAGTTCTTTCCACAGGAACTTATACACAACTTCTGGGAATCTAAAAGATGAACAAGAAGATCTTTTAAACAATGATAACAGTAGTGCATTTAACAGGCATGCTTATTCTTCACTCACAGAAAGGCTTTCCTTGAGGAAAGAAAATTTGGAACTGGAATTTTCAAGATATTTTTTCCAAGAAAATGTTTCATTTTTATCAGCACTAAGTCTTCTTAATAAGTGTGTGTATTAAGAGAAATTTGCTATAATAGTTAAAAAGGAGGCAACTAGGAAAACATGCTAGAGTTAAAACTGAATGCATTGAAAGTGGAAATGATACCATTGGCATTTACAGATCATCCTCAGAGCTGAGGTTCCTACTTCTTTTTGGTGCATCAACAATGAAACACCACAGGATGAAATCCCAGATAACCTTGTGGCAAATTCTTTTCTATAGTTTATTCCAGCACTGTTATGTTCTGCACTAAAATTAATTTCTGAAATAGAAAGCCAAAACTAACCAAAGTAGAATCCTGAGACTTAGCAAACTCTGGCAAGTAATGAAGAAAGGGAATTTCTCATACTTAGAATTAATATTTATCCAACTCTGATCCCAAGAAATGCATAGCAAGCAGATGAAACTACTTAATCAATCATTCTACCATCTTGAAGTGGTTTATCTCTCAGTATAAAAGTTCCATATAAACATGTATCTACACTATTCATAAATGGTTATTGTGTATTTGCTCATTTTTAAGAACTCTGTTCTTTCTTCCAGCAAACTTACTATTTCATAGGAAGGACTAAAATATTAAAACATAACGGTGTGCCCGAGTCCAGCTTCACTACATGTGAACACTCAAGGTGCTTAAAGAAAGCAGCTTGCTTTAATTTTCCTCTTCTGTTCTGCACATCCCTGCAGTAGCACTTCAGGACACCCTGTGCACTTTGAGGCATGAATCATGATAAGCAAGTAGGCCCACTCGGTTCCTCAAAAGACACAAAAGGTGCAAAAATAGCTTCTGCAATTGAAGCAAGAATCACGTCAGCAGCCAGATGAACGTGGGTGGTCAGATAAGATTCTGTTGCTGCAAAGGGCAAATTATTAACCAAATGCTAGATTTATTTTCTTTTTTAAACTTTGTTCTTCTTGCCTCAAATCAACCATTTGCTGGCACTTAAAATGACATCTGACAAGCTCTACAATTCTCAAAATTGAAAACTTGATCAAAATAAAAAAAACCAACCATGATTGAAGAAACACTCAGGAAATTGTACCAGTGGGTCCTCTCCCCCACCATAGACATTACATACTCTGTAAGATAATTAACTTCATCCATGTTTTTAATAAATCATGGAGCACCTCTACTATTGTTTTTTTTTTTTTTTTTAAAGTCAAGTTAATGTTAAAAACAACTTTACCTTGGCAGGAGAAGTTAAGCAAAAATAAAGCACAGCATCCCTTATTACAAAAAGAACAAATCATTGAGCCATTTTGCATTCTGAACAAAATTCACCCAAAGCATAAATGGCCAAGAGTCAAGAGATGGTTATTTCCAGGAAACAATCATTTGTAGAATTCAGTGACAACTGATGATTGGCAATTCCATAGCCTCTGAACCAGGAGGTAAAAGGGAAGGCGGAACATAATCCTCACAAGATGCACTGACACCTCTTTCCACCAGCTGTATTGCAATTCCAAATAGGCACTCGGTTCATTCCAGATCCAGAAATCAGTCTGCCAACAGCCTCCATAGACAACATGGAACACATGCAGCTCCCTTACTTCCCCATCAGACAATCTGTAAAAAGGGACAGTGTTCCTAGTTCTAAATCTTCAAACCTAAATTTTGAGGACTATGGCTAGTAGAAATGAAAAAAGAAATATTTGGCTCGTGATGGTCACATATAGTTGGATTTTCAGGTGCCAGAAAATGCTTCTGTTCATTGAGCAGATTCAAAAACTGTTTTTGTTGCAGTGACTTATAATTCATGACCTGTACCATGTTTGATTTTCCCCTGAAGAAAAAAAAAGCAGTGGCAATGTAGCTGTATTTATATTTAGTCTCACAGAAACTTCTTGGTGATTAGTGTGACTTTAAAGCAAATATCTAGACAACTTAAAAGATATTCACCAATTTCAATGATTTTGTGATTTTGCACAAATTGTCTTATTACAAACTGGAGTCAGTACTGTCTTACTGGGAAAGTTTTATTGTTGCTAGTACCAAAAAGACATGGGGTAACCATCTGCAAGAATTATTTTTGCATTGATTTTAAATAAATTTTGTGCTTTAGCTTTGTCACTAAAAGATTCCTCAACAGACCTTGAGAATATAGCATGAAAAATAGTACTATGTTCTCCTAGAAATCAACAGTTCGCAGAGTATAGTATTAAACAATAAAATAAAAGAGAACATATTTTATTTCTTAACCCAAGTTTTAGTTATTAGATTTATAAGAAATCACCATGCAATGAAATCTTAATTTTCAATAAAACTAACAAGTTTTCAGAAAACAGTGTTAACAGACCTTGTTACATATCCCAAGGTCTTTAAAAATTCATTCTTAAATATGAGGTGAAAATTATCTTTCACTTTTCTAAGTACAGATTGATTTTATTGTCAGTTGGCATGTTATGAGAGAATTAAAAATATTTCCAATCTTCCACCTTATGTTTGTAACAAAACTTAGAAAGTTTTTTAGTATGATTGCTTCTATCCGACTCTTTCTACTTTTTCAGGGAAAAAAAACACTTTGACATTAAATATTTATTCTTGTATGCTTTCATTTTGTTATCACTAAGTTAGCAAGAGACTTGTTGAGAAATGACTGAGAGAGAAAGGGAGATAGATAGATAGATAGATAGATAGATAGATAGATAGATAGATAGATAGATAGATAGATAGATAGATAGATAGATAGATAGATAGATAGATAGATAGATAGATAGATAGATAGATAGATAGATAGATAGATAGATAGATAGATAGATAGATAGATAGATAGATAGATCGATAGATCGATAGATAGATCGATAGATAGATGATAGATAGATAGATAGATAGATAGATAGATAGATAGATAGATAGATAGATAGATAGATAGATAGATAGATAGATACATACATACATACATACATACATAGATGGATAGATACATAGATACATATATAGATAGATACTTTAAAAACAGCTATTGTTGGCAGGATTCTTTATTTCAATTGCCTATTTTTCTAAATTAAAATAATTTATTAAAACAATACCAGTTATGACTTAATGGCTTAATGTTTTTTTAGATGAAATTTGCAGGTTGTTTGTTTCATTGGCAAAATTCTAAGGCAAATGTAACTTCTATCACTTGTTTCACTCAGATTAAACAAAGATATACTATTTGGAGTAAATACTACTCTTCATACTTTCGACATACAGAGCTATTTTCAAATTATAGTAGAAAGTAAGAAAGATTCAAAGTAGTAGATAAAGATGACAGAAGGGTCCTGAAAGACAGATGCATGTTCAAAATATATGTCATCAATTCAAATGGTATTTTTGTAGAGAGATATCTTTACCCCAGTGCAAAAAATAAATTAAAAAAAAAAATAAAGAGGATTAAAATGGGCCGATGGTTTCACCTTGGAGAATCTAGAGGCAAGTGGAGAACTTGGGAGATGTAGACACAGGCTGTGAAAATATGAAAACACACACTAACAACAAGCAATGTGACGATAAGTGTAGATCTTTAGAAACCATTTCAGTGTGAAGGCAAAGGCTGGGGTGGATTTGGAATGTAAAGAAAATGAATAGGGGTTAAAGAGATCCAAGCAGGAAAGGAAAAAGTGGTAATTTTGGAACAAGGGGCAATTCATAATTGGGACAACAATGCAAAGGCTTTGAAAAGTCAAAACAGAGTACAGGGCAAGGGAGTGTTCACAAGAGAAGGCTGGGACAAGCAGCTTCCTAGTTCACCTATTTTGCCCTATTTGGGGTTCTGGTTCTGAAACTTCCTGTAAAAATGGCCCCAGAGCTGCCTTTCAGTAACAGCTGCTTCTCAGCAGGCCTTCAGTATATTTGGGGCACAAAGAAGATACAAAATAAAGCAGTGCATAAATTCAAACTCCTTAAAACAAATGAAAGAGACGAGAATTAAAGGATTGTCGCTGAAGCCTCTTTCACCAGTTTCTAGCTATTTTATATAACACTGGTAGACAGCTATTAAAGGTCAACTACATGCCAGAAAATGGAAAAGACAATCCACATTTAGGAGTTCAGAGGTGGGAGGGAAGTGTTTGTGAAGAGCAAGCTCAGCAATGTGTTTTAAGTGCTTTGACATAAACAAGAACACAGAACAGGGAGGGGATCACAGAAGTAGGACTAGTCAACCCTGTTAAGAGAATTAGGAAAAGCTTTCAAGAGGTAATAAAGCCAAGTCTTTAAAGAAAACTGTATGGTCATACACAAAGAACATGGTTTCTCAATGTCACATGTAGAGACACAGACATTTGTCAAATAAAAATGTAAAACTATCACTTCTGCTATTTGGTAATTGTGTATTATTTAATCTTTGTGTTCTGTGATGCTGGTTTATAGGGATGCCTAGGGAATAAGGTGTTCTAGTGAATACAGTCTTATGGTTAGGTGAAAACGACAGAGAAAATAAATTTTATTTTAATATCTGCTAGTTATTATTTTCCATAGTATATTCATGTTCTTCTTGAGTTAATTACAGTCTCCTGAACACAATTAAATCATGCTTTGGTGATTCAGGATTGGATCTGGTCCTTACACTGTCTTGAGGGGCTCTGATGGTCTGGTATCAGTAATGCAAACTTCTCTTAGGTCATGTTGCCCAAGATCAAAGTTATCACTGAGATTTTTGTTCTTCATCACATATCTGACATGAAATAAGTCAAATCTGACTAACTTGTTTTAGGAGCAAACAAGTAACTATTATCTTCTATCACTAGTAATTATCTACTATCAGTATTAATTTTTGGTGTATTCAAAATCAAATGGTACCATGAAAGATTTTAGGAATCCTTGACTCCATCAGTCAATTAACAGATGAGGAAGCCAAGAACCATAGATGTCACAAGACTTGTTTTTGATTCTGGGCAACAGCTGCAACTTCAATGATATGACACCAGTTGGTCAGTCCCTATCCTCCATATCATACCCATTCTCTATTGATTTGGCTTTATTGGAGAATTTGATTGAATGAATAAAGTAATTAAAAGGTGAAGAATAAATGATATTAACTTTAGATTGAGTGATGACATTGTAATCTTAACTTTAAAGTTAATCACGCAAAATAACAGAAAATAATAGTAGCTTTAAAAGCTAGTGCTCCATGGAACAGTTTGTCAATTTTTCTGGAAAATAAAATAAATTCATTAAGAATTTTTATTTTTGCAAACAGAGTACAAAGAACAAAAATAGGTGACAAATACCCAATTTTTCTAAGCTGTAAATCATTTTGTATCCAAAACAAAAATAGTAATTCTCATTTTTTAGTAGAAACTATTTCCTCTCCCAAGACTTATCTCCTTAAAATAAAAAAGAAAGCATTTTAAGCTAAGTCATGAGATCACTTTCCCCAAAGCAAGAACAGTCAGTAGACAAAAATCTTTTGGTTCATTATATCAAATTTAGGAGGTTCCCATATCTCCACAGGCACTACCTTTCCTACTGGATGATATATGCAGCCTTGTTTACATCAAAAGGCAGAGATCTATATAAAAACATATAACTTAAAAATTGTTTTCTCATTTGTGTTATATCTCCCCCCCCCTTTTTTGTTACCCCATTTCCATTCCCTCTATTCTATTCTATAATATTATTATGGGTGGTAAAGGACTATTTCTTGCCAAGCTATCTTAAGTATTTACTCTGTTAACTAAGTATTTGGAGTGCAAAGCCAAAGGAGCAAAATTTGACTACTATACTCTAGTAAGAAATATGATATAACAAAATCATAACTCCAAAATACTGATTTCTCAGGTTCTCTTTTGCTATGTCAATGTTCAGTTTAGTTGCAAAAGGTATATACAAAAGAGGTCATGATTCTCCAATTTTTCTTTTATTCCTCAATGTGTCACTATTAATTTTGGATTATGTAAAATAAACAGAGAATGCAGAAATCAAATAGTAAAATATGCAGTGTGTTCATAAATATGCATAAAATAGTCTTAACTTGCCTAAAGGAAAATTCATGTCTTGGGGAAAAGCCTCCCATAAGAATGGAAATAATACCAAAAGCAATAAAAGCATAACTGAAAACTTAAATTACATTCCATATTTCCTGTTAAAACTGACACTTAGATGGGATGGAAAAATATTGCCTTTAGTTTTCCTATAATTGATCTCCATATAATAAAGATCTCTGAAGAAAAAATGAAGGTGATGCCTATGAAATATAAGCAGAAACCTAAGCAGATGGTTCTACCCTCCTCTCACAACTGGGCTCCTGAAATTCTATTTCTTCTACTCCTATTTATATCCTATTCTACTTAGCAATACTATATCTTCACTTGAAATTTTTTACAGAGAGAGTGGGGAAGTTAACCCTCACACCATGGGAAGGTATACTATCTCAGTAAATCAAAAAATAAATCATGATTTGACACTGTCACAGGAGTAGTGAGGCAGATAGGGTAAATATCCTTTGACTCTTTAGATATGGATAGAAAGCTAAGCACACAAGTAACATAAACATCAGTTACGGTCAGGGCCAGGAAAGTATATGAACAAAAGAGGTTTGAACAAACAGGTAAGACTCCATAGAGGCAAATGGATCAAATAGAGGCTATATTTTATTCAAATGAAGTAACCAGAAAAGCTTTATAATTAGTTACATTACCTGATCATTCATGTATTTTTCTGGTACACCGATAAACTCTGAATGGCTTTTACATTTCCATCTCATCTTAGAATGTATCATTCCTAAGAAGCTTAAGGCTAGAAGATACTCAAGTTTCAACCATCATCTTATAAGAACCTGTTGCACAAATTAATTCCAGAATCCCATCTACTGGCCTAAACATTCCCATATAAGCTTTGCCAAAGCTTATTTATACTAATGTAATGAATAAAATATTATCAGAGTGCAAATTTCACATTTATTTGAGTTTGAGTCCAGATATTTCTGTCTCATCAAAAATACACACATGAAATGAAAATCATTTTAATGTTAATGACATCAAGCTTAATTAACAGTATAAAACATGTGGTATTAAAAGATAAATAAATTCTTGGTTTCAAAGAACTTACTGTCTAAGGAATAAGTAAAATATATAAACTAGTTATAAAGCAAAAGAGGCATAGAACTTTCTTGTAGGAGTACAGAAATAAAAGCTTATTGTTTGGGAGCACTGTATTTAAGAAATATTATTTCAGATCTTGAAAATAGGCCAAGAGTTAGCAGGTAGAGATGCAGAGGAAAGGTTATTAATGTGATTGAATCACTGTGCAGCAAAGAACAGTGAGGGACCTTGAAGTAACAGCAGGTATGAGAAAACTATAAGATATAATGAATAATGAGGTTGGGAAGGAGAAGGAAAGGAGATGGTGTGTCGCTTTTATTTGGTGGAGAGGAAGAACCAAATCAGGAGGCCTGAATGGAGATTTCTACCAACTGTAGGTGCTTTAGGAAGCTCACACTTAGGTTTCATCTCTTTCCATGCATTTTTTGAGCAAATGTCTGCAAATGGATATCCTGAAAATGAAACAAGATTGAAAGGAAGTTTGTTTAAAGACAAAGGAGACCTGAAGCTAAGAGGGAAAAGACCTAATTAGTGGAATAAACTCTTGGATAATTTAGGAAAGACAAGGAAGTAGAAAACCATAGCTTAAAGTATAAATTTCAAAAGAAGGAATAGGCATGCTTCTGGTTTAGACTGGAGAGAAGGAAGAAATAATGAAACAAGATAATCCTTAAGTTAGTTAGAACACAAACTGAAGAGTTCCGTTTTAATGTTCTTAATTTCCTCAGAAAAGTAGAAAGTTTGCCATCTGATGGAAGAGAAGGAGAGTTTATTGGGGGGGTTGATGATCTAAATAGCTATTTGTTCTGAAGAATTCATTCATTTAAGAGCTTAGTAAGTGACTATTTCTTATTAGAT
Source organism: Uropsilus gracilis (assembly GCA_004024945.1). Classification (NCBI taxonomy): domain Eukaryota; kingdom Metazoa; phylum Chordata; class Mammalia; order Eulipotyphla; family Talpidae; genus Uropsilus; species Uropsilus gracilis. The sequence goes on along the minus strand of PVHY01000490.1, from coordinate 7,681 downwards.
CATTCTGAAAAGAGCATTTCTTCAACATATATGCATAATAAATTAAATTAATAATTAAAATTAATGAATATTTATAAACAAAGTAGTAATCTATACTACAGCTAATATAATAATATATAAATGTATCTTTTGACAGTAAAAATGAAGGTGATGAACTATGTGTCACCATTTATAACAGTAGATTTAAGGCAGTTAAAAAAAATCTTGTTTTTTTATATTGATTCTTAATTGTTTCTTTAAAAGCCCAGCTGTAGAGATCTCTCTACACAGTAAACATGGAAAGTGATCTACACTGATTTTAGAAACATTATTCAGAAAATCAAACTATTAGCTAACTTCTGGAATGTACATGCCTTACCTTCTTGAAGTAATTACACATATGTTATACCCTGAAACTTAAAAAGTCATTTGAAAGTCCCATAGGACAGTGACTGAGTAGGAAGTGGGTATTTGTCAGTTGAGAGGATAGCTATATAATGTGAATAAATGAATAAATGAGCTGATGATTGAGTGTGACTATACTAAATCCATGTGTCTAACTAGAATTTGGGAAAATGTTCTTGCTGCTTAATGACTGAAAAAGAGCATAGAAAATGCTCAGGTATGGGCTGTGGATGGGATCTTGGTGTGTGTGTACCACTTAATCCAACAATTGACACTGAAGTCCTTTGGGGTTAAATTACTAAATGGATTTCAGAAAGTTGAGCATCCCAGACCTCAAAAAAGATTATTACCAGATATTTGACCATCTGGAACTTTTCAAGAGGCCAAATACAATGACACAATTTTTTTGGTAAATATTGAAAGGTACAGCAATTAGTTGTGTTAGAAATTTAGGAAAAATAAGTGGCCAGAAATGAATATATTTTTTTACCAAATAAGTTTAAACTTCAATGACTTGACCTTTTATCAAGGATTTCATCTCATTGCACTGACAAACTAATTACCCAAGGTGAATCTTTCAATTTTTCTTTCCTTTCTTCATATTAATTGGGGTGATCATTTTAATTGCTAAAGACCTATGAAGTGATGCTGATTCTGTATATATTTATGTCAAATACATAAATGTAAGTGTCAAAGGAAGTCAGGGAGAAGAAAGATGGCTCCTGGATTAGAATTTGAGGAACTGGAAGCAATTCCAGCAATTTCTTCTTCCACCTTGAGAAATGGTCAAAGCTGGAAAGAAATTGCTGACATTCATGTCTCTGCAGATACAGTCTTTCTTGGAGTTACTCTGGTGTTACTCTGGTAACAACAAGGGCAGAATGGGGTGTTTTTTAAAGCACTGATCAGAATATGTAGGTTTCAATAAATTGTGAATCAAGCATTTACTGTTTATGTGATCAAGGGAATCTTAGTATAAACAAAAATAACAAAATCAAGTATCACTTACCAACCAATTCAATGAGCCACACTGAATTCAATAAATGAAAAGCATTTATTATGTCTAGCACATGGCAATTGTTCAAATATTATCATTGTTATTCTGGGCTGTAAGTACCCTCAAACACATAGCCTGGGGCACGGTCACTTCAATTTCCAAGGGTACTAGAATATAGAGTCAATTTAGAATGTGAAGCAACTGCACAGGATGATATGGTTCACTCAAGCCTGCCTTGGTAGTATCCTATATCCTTGAGCTAGGTTGAGTCAACCATATACACCCAGGCACAGAAATCAAGGAGCCCCCATGCATCACTTTACATTAGCTTCTGTTTTTATGGGCTGGATATTTGACCCATACACCCAAATTCATCCCCAGCTAATCCCCAGTGTGGCTGTATTTGGAAATAAAACTTCTAAGGGGTAAGTTAAATGAGGTCATAAGGGCAAAACCCTTTGATCCTACAGGAATATTATCCTTGGAGAAGATATAAGACAGTTTGCTCTCTCTAACACACACAGGTGAGAGAGAGGCCATCTATAAGCTAAGGAAGAGGCTTCACAATGAAACCTTGAACTTGCCAACACCTTTATCTTGAATGTCTGATTTCCAGAACAGTAAGAAATAAATTTCGGTTCTTTAAATCACCCATTTTCAGATATTTCAGTATGATCACCTGAAGAGAATAATACCATCATTTAAGTTTTTAAAATTTGGGGGCATAAGGAAGTGCAATGAACAAACTGTATAAGAAAATACAATGTACAAACTGAATCAGAAAATACATATTCCTGTACTAGTTCTAATACCTGGTAACTTTGTCATCTTGGATGATTTATTTAACATTCTTGATATTTCTTCTTCCAGGCAGAAAGTAAAAACAATACTTCCTCCTATGCATGATTGTTGTATCTAGGAAGACTGGATACAGGTATAATAGTCCAGCAGTAGATTTCACAAGATAATAAGATCACAAAGGAAACTTATGAGGAATAGAATGCAATAATTAAAGATGTATTACTGTATTACTACCTAGTATAGAACATTACAGTAGTCGTGCAAGCTTCATCCTATGGACATTAAGGAAGTATTTATTGATAGCTTGATTATTTTTTATGGTATCATTAGTAACTGAGGTGATTTATTTTCAGTATTTTCATCAAATAATTTATCAAAAGGGATTTTATGGAATACTTCTTTTATTCAATTCAAAGATGACCAAAATATGCACTGTTGCTATTATGGTTAAGGAAAGGTGTGCTTTTAATTGATTAATTAAAAAGAAGTGGTATAATTTTATCTGGTTTAGTATCAAGAAGAATTTTTTTTTATTGAAAACTGTCTTAGAAAGTCATTATATCTTAAGCCTATTTAGTGTTACTCTTTAGGTTGGTTGCTAGGAAAATAATATATAAATCTGGGATTATCCTCTACAAAGTATCAAGATTTTCTGGGCATGATAATTAACATCACATCTTTCTTCAAGTACCATTTCTGTCTTTGCTACCCATTGTCTCATACTAGCACTTATTGATATGCATATGCACACATACATACACATAGCCCTCAATGATGGGAACTATTATAAAAGACACAATAAATGTAGTGACACACTGTTTCTAAAACCAAAACTATTTGTGTACTTCAATAGAGCTTGGGCAGCACAACTGAACACTAACTGGTTCCAGGTATATGAAAAGTAACATGGAGACACCCCAAATTTCAGCTTTTTCCTACAGTCCGCAACTGTACTGATTCCAAGGAAAGATTTAGTATTACAACAAAAAAGGTACATATAACACAACTCAAGAGAGACATTCATTATTTTTTCTTCTCTAAGAAATTGCATATAAATAATATGGAAATAATATGGTCAAATCATATTATCTTTGAGATATAGTCAAATTTCCAGCTACTGTCATGACTCAGCAGTAGACAGGGTAAATGGATCTGGCATCTTTTTGGACTCAGATCACTTACACTTACAGAACCTACAAGCATACCTTATGCAGTAGGGTTTTATAAATGGGGATTGAATAAATGTTCCCTGTTTGCTGAACATCCATAGATCACAAATCATATATAGACACATGTACTTTAACAAGTTTAGAATTTCATTTGACCAGAAACCATTTCAATCTCAAATCAATCTCTACTTTTAGTTGATAGGCATCAACTATCCTAAATGTTGCTTATATTTTGAACAAACTGAAATCTAAAAACCATTTTAAGTGTCACTTTGATTAACCAATTAGGTGTTATTTAATTTCATCTTTGTTTTCAAAAATAAATACAAATGCCAGAGAACATATGCTTGGCATTTAGTTTTGAGTTTTAGTCAACATTGATTAATATCTAATATGGGCATATTGGCTTAGTTTCTATACTCATAACATCTATGCAAATAATTTGAAGAATACAATTTAGACAATGCAACCAAAAATCATTCACCCTGAGTATAATTATAATAAATCAAAAATATTCTTTTGTTTCAGCTTTGAAAATAGTTTGCCAAAATCTGCCGGTTCACAAATGGTCTTAATTCATACAATATTCATTGATTCCCCATTGACATATTTGGAATCTCACTTTCATTCTCTCTGCATATCAGTAAGTAGAAAAGAATTTGCTTTAAAAGATTATTAAAAATCTTCTTTTGCACATTCTCATCAAAATAAACAGTAATAAAAAATAAAAACAAATAGGTAAATAAAAACAGAGAGAAAACTGCAAACTTCAAAATGCTATCATACTGTCTAAGTTGCAAGTTTTGTTCTACTCTCTTAAGGGCCTGAGACCAGGTGCCAGAACCATTTTATTTCAGCATCTGCTCTCTGATTGTAACAAGGGAGTAAATTATTTGAATGAGCAGATTATAGAATATCTTTGAATCAATACCATACAGAGAACATGCTGGAATCATACTTTCCATATAGACATGCATTTATTTTTCTAAAAAAATGAAAATGAAAGATGAAGTGTTTCAACTTCATCATGTCCTCCTAATATCAAAAGGAAACTGAGACTGAGCAGGTTAAGCAATTGTCAAAGCAATTTCTCAAAGATAACACAATCCTAAGTAGTTCCTGGCCTCCTATTTCCCAGCACAGAATGTTTCCATGGACCACACAGATCCCGTGAACTAATTTTAAAGGAGAATGCATGAATTTTGTGGGAAGGAAAAATACATTTATGACACACTCTGCTGTAGACTGGGCTTGGGTTGTCCCCTTCCTTTCTCAGAGCTTGAGTTTCCTCAAAAGTAAAATGGTGAAAATAAAAGTGTGGGTCCACACTCACATCGCACTATTAAGAGCTGAAAATTGACACAGCACACAGAAGTGGACTCAATTTTAAATTGACAAATTTCTGATATTCATGCTCAAAGCAATTTTGTTCCCATAGAAACTAAAACAGAAGACAATGGAAGGGCTTGAGCCCTAACTATACTTTCTATTCAGTTAAGAGCTCTGAGTCAGTTCTATCAACATTGCAGTCAGAAAGTATGTGATTACATTGTGTTTAATAGACATCAGCCCAGACCTTCTTTGTACACATCAGTAAGACATTTACATTCATCTTATCATTAAATAGAAGTTACTCTAGCATCCATCCAAAAGCAAGTTTCCATCATCAAAGGGACATAAAAGGACTGGGAAGTACTTTGGACATGTTAGATCTTCCAGAGTCACAGGAAGGGGCACACCACTGTTTGGGGGAGGTGCCGTAGCCTTGAGGAGTTCATTACTTATCCAGTATAGGCATTGCAACATCTTCAACACAGAAGCTAAAAAAGGCATTATTTCAGTTTTCCTTGACAATTCTGAACATTAACCTTTAATTTAATAAATGGGAAGGTAGACATGAAAACAAACACCACCAAAATAATCATTTTTGTTAAGTGTTGGCAATCATCAGTGCCCTCAGCAACTCTTAAATATTCCCATTCCATCACATCACTTAAGGATCCCTCATCTGTACAATTGGCATACTTATCCCTTAAAGACATAGTACAGTGATCCTGAGGGTCTCTATATCCTGGCCATAATCTTTTTGACTGAGACAGCCACCTTTCTTCAAACTAGTTCACAATAAAACCCATTTTCCAAAAGTTGAAGGTAAGTGAATAGCAGGATTGAAACAGAACAGTCCATAATCCTACAAGAAACCTTACTTTATTAATTTCTACCATAACTAGTTCTGTAACATGGGTCTTCCTCAACCAAGGATAAACTCCTTACTCCTAAGGAAAAAAAAATACAAATAAGAGAAACGAACTTACTTACTCAAACCAAAAGATATATGCACTTCATATGGAAAACATTTACAAATAGTACTTCTTAGCTATCTGTAATTGAGGGTTTTCATATTATTATCAGCTTAATTTCTCTAACGAGATCTTAAAGAAAAATTTTAAGCAACTATATTGTTATCCGGCTTAATTTGTAAGATACTAAATAGGATTTGTGTATAGATCCAAAATAGGGTTTGGTATTTTGTAAGGCATTAATTAAACTTATCTGTATAATTGAATTGTGTTCTACAAAAATGGTCTATGCAAACTGAATTACTACATTTTCATCTCAGTTATTTCATGACCCTTTCTTTATACAGAAAGGAAACAAATGCTCATCAAAAGCAAAGTTAGAAAAACTTTCTTCAGAAAGACCATGATTAGGTCTTTGGTAACATGGGTACGAATCATTTAAGAAATGCATGGAGATGATGTCATCCAAAATTGTTTACATTAAAAAAAGCAAGGAGATATTCTTCTTGAAGAACAGTTTGTCCACTGTGTGTATCTGTGCATAGTGCACCCAAATAACATGCACATAAACATGCAGAAAAACCTCCCCAGTGGCTTCTAGTTATTGCGACTTTAAGTCAAGTATTATAAATGATTCTCAATGGGGTGCCTAGGTACCAATAGATAGTACCTGTCAAATACAGAGAAAGATTTCCATCCTGAGATGTAAAAAGAAATTTTCTCTTCTTTTGATTTGTGTTGTGAGCACACAAAGTCAGGAATCTCTTGTCATTGCTACAACTGTAACGAGCTAGCCAAATGACAAAATTGAGCCCCACAGGGACAGAGTTCAAAAAATCCCTGCAAAGGAAATCAGAGCCTGAGGACTTTGTTAGTCTTGGCACCTGGGAACCTGTAGCAGACCCAGATTTTTGAGGCTTCTGAGTCAATAATGCTTCTGTTTTAGATACTTTGGTTCTCTGACCCTTGTTATCAAAGAGATCATACAACTTCCATGATGAAGTCACCTGGTGGTTATGTCCCACTTCTGACATCTACCTGCAGGCCCAAGAAGTCAGAAAGTCAAGGAATAGGTTGTTCATTCTCTCAGCTGGGTTGCAATTTTCTGCCTCACTCACTCTGTTGAAATGAAAAATTATTCCGTCTTGGTGGTTAAGGGTGACTTCATAAAAATAGTGTCAAGAAGAAGTAACTGGCCTCTGAAATTAAGATTGAATTGGATCTAGATTATAGTACACCATTCACCAGCTTTAGACCTTGGCTACATTACTAACACTCCTAACATATGTATCCTCATAAAATGGGGATAATAACATATCCTTTATGTCATATGTCTGTTGTATTTTTTTCACTTAATATTTTGTTTTTACTCTTTTAATATTACTAGGTTTATGCTGCTTTTTGAATATATTATTTTATTTTTTCAAATTAACTGCACACATATACATATATTTTACATCATTATCTACCCCAAAGTTTTCCTACCACCTTATCACCCATGAAGCATCATCTTAATCTCTTGCACCCATCCCTTTCCCAATTTTTCCCCCTCCCCCTCTCTTCCTTTATGTTTTCATTCTAAGTGTATTAAACAAGATACCACAAGTAAACCATTCAGGACAACACTTGACATATTCATAAAGTATTGGCATTGTTATTTATATACTAATACAGGCAATCACTATTATTTATAAAAGTCTTTATCTGACTTTTATAACTTGTGCTATTATAAGTGCATCAAATTAGTTGAAGATGCTTATTTGATTTTACATGTGTTGGTTTTGTCTCAGAACAGATTACTGCATGAAAATATTTAAAAGCCAATTGCTTTAATTGTGTTTCACAGGGTACAGGTTATTATATAGAATATTCATGTAAGAATGTCAAATATATAGATTAGCCAGAAAGTGTGAGTCATTTTTAGATTGTAAGCAGAAGTCATCCCAGCTCCCAGTGTAGCCCAGAGGAAATCCTAAGACCCTTTTAAGGATTGACAGGAATATGAACCTCAACTTCAGGGGAGCTATTTC
>PVHY01000489.1:188063-229526 GCA_004024945.1 Uropsilus gracilis | reverse complement strand
GACCATATCCGTGTAGCTCTTTGATGAGTCCTTGGTATGGTTAGTTATTCAGTCCTTTGTTGACTTCCTCCGTGCTCCTCATGGGTCCTGCCCAGGAGATGGGTGTTTCAGGGCTTTTTGTTGTTGCTGTTCATCCTCCTCTGTGTCTAAAGTTGGTTCATTAGTGTTTCTCTTGTTCCTGGTGGGGACTGACTAGAGTGGAAGTAAGACCAGAGAAGGGGTGGGGCCACCCACCCACCCCCACCCTTCCCCCTGCATGCCTGTGCCCCGGCAGTGCTTGGGATCTGGGGGAGGGGGGAACAGACGACCCCCCCCCACCCCCGCCCAGGTCATACTTACCTGGGCAGGGCCCCTCCTCCTGGGTCCTCCCAGCACTGGGTGGCGCTGAGGATCATGCCGGGACCTCTGTACCAGAGGTCCACGGACATGCAGCCCCAGGGAAGGGGGGTCGGTCTGCCACGGATCGTAGACCTGCTTGGGTAGCTCCTCCCGCCCTCCCCCTTACTCCAAGATTTATTAGAAAGGCAACTGTTTCAAATTCCAAAGCTACTATTAGGAAATAGTATTAATATTAGGAAATGCTATTCATTCCTAAAGTTCAGGGGCTCTGGCATAAATTGACATAAAGGGAAAGTACATTACATTCATGGAGGACCTCTGGCATGCTTGAACAGTTGAGATGTTGGCTTGAATTTGGAGAAAGATGTGTCCATGATCAATACACTTTGTAGATATCATGGAACATGAGGGGTGAACTGCAAGTGATCTTATGATCTTAAAGAATAGAAATTTTAGTATAGAAACAATTTGACTCACAAGGGGCATCACTGGACCTTTTGCTTCTGATCTCTCTCTCTCCCTCCCTCCTCCCTCCCTCCCTCCCTCCCTCCCCCCTCTATTTCTTTTCTTTTCCTTTCTTTTCTTTCTTGTCTTACTATGTTGCCTGGGGTAGTCCCAAACCCTCAGACTCAAGTGATCCCTAGCCTCAGCCCTTGAGGTTCGGGGTTCCACCAAAGCAGAAAACTTTAAAGGGTCATCTGAATTACTCTGACAGATCAACAGTTAATTCAGAGCCATATTTCTAGTTAAAGTTCATTACTGCATAGTACTTTGTCTTAAGCTTTATCTAGAACCTGCTAACATCTCCCTGCTCGATCAGATACAGGCTTTGTCTCCATCAAAGGATTGTTTTTTCAACTTTTTGTGTATATATAATTCACATACCATAAAATTCACCCTTTGAAATTGTGAGACTATGTCTAGCTAAGGGTTAGTCCCAAACCCACAGAGTCTACCTCAGTTAGACTCTTGATCTAATTTCAAAGCATCTTTGTCTCAAAATAAACTCAAACCATTGAGCAGTTTCTCCAAGTTCTCCCCTTCCCACTAACTGTTGGCAGTAACTAATCGACTGTGTCTTTGAATTTATCTTTTCCAGAAATTTTATTCAAATGGAATCACACAATATGTGGCTTTTTCACTTATCCCAGTATTTCCAAAGTTTATTTGTGTTGTAGCATGAATCTTTATACTGTTCTCTCTTATGACTGAATAATTATACATCCACTGGATATCATACATGCTGCTTATTCATTCATCAATTGTCTTTTCATTTGTTGAGGGCTTTAATTTCTTGTGGCAATAGTTATAGTTTTAGTATACAGATCTTGAATCTTTTTTTTTTTTGAGACTAAGTCTTGCTATGTTGCCCAGGGTAGTCCCGACTACATGGAATTAAGCAATCCCCAGCCTCAGCCTCCCAGGCACCCACCACCACACCCAGCTGGTTTTTCGAGACCAGGTCTCACTATGTTGCCCAAGTTAGTCTCGAACCTGCGAACTCAAGCGATCCCTGGCCTCTTGCTCCCAGTGCTTGGATTACAGGCACATGCCACCATGTCCAGCTTGGACTTTCTTTTAATTGATTCCTGCTTTACCCTCTTTTGGATACTATTGTAAATGGAATTGCTTTCTTATTTTCAGATGGTTTACTGCTATTGTATAGGGAAACAATCTTTATGAAACTTTACTTAACTTGCTTCTTAGCCCTTAGAAATTTGTTTATTAACATTATTATTTACAGAAGATCATGTACTATGCAGATGTAGATTATTTTCTTCCTTTCAAGTCTGAACTCCTTTTACTTCTTTTAGTTGCCTAATTGTCTTGACTATGACCTCCAGTATAATGTTGAATAGAAGTAGTAGATGTGTACCTTCTTGGTTTGTTCCTGATCTTCTGTTACTAGTGGATTTTTCATTATTAATATCTTTTACCAGTCAAGAAACTTTACCCTGTTGCTAGTTTTCTCTTATAGTGTTTTAGTAATGGAAACATGTTGGATTTTATAAATGCCTTCTCCGCATCTATTGAGATGATCATTCCCCTAGGTCTCAAGCCTTCAGCCATAAACTACACTCTTCAGGCCTCCAGTGTGCTGACTCACTCTGTAGATCTTGGGACAGATCAGCCTCCATAATCACATGAGGCAATTCCTAGCATTCATTCATATGTAGATAGACAGCCAGATGATAGATCTTATCCGCATGTATATAAATGTGTACGTATATACATATATATTCAGATTTAGTAGGAAACATAAATGTGTATCTGCATTCCATTAGGATGTTTGTTTTTATGTAGCTTTGGTTTATAGCATTGTATATGATGCAGAGACCAAGGTTAACATCTCCTCAGATGTTCATAGGATGTACTTTTAAATTATAAAATGGAAGAATTTCTCAGACTGTTTTGAAACCTGGGAACCTCATTGATTGTTGGATATATCATCAAATTTCCTGATCCATCAGTGACCATTATATAATTATCCTTTAATTATTCCCATAATTGATTATGAAAGTTTATAGACACTTGCCTACAACTAATATCACTTTTCAGGTAAAACTCACCAGCCCCTTAAACACCCTGATAACCTGTTTTAATGTGTTCGAGATAATTCTTTTTTTTTTTTAATTTTTATTTATTTTTATTCTTTAAATCACAACCTCAGTAAATGGTTTTTGGGATACCTCCCCTTCCCTCTGGCATCCCCTCTGTTCACTCAAACCCCTCTCTTTGTTGTTTGCTAGTTTGTGTTAAGTCCATTAGTCTCTTTCTTTCCTGTGGCAGTGTTCTTTCACTGGATGAGGGACTGTGATTTTGGGATTAGGCGAAATGTGCTGATAGGTTTTCAGTGTTAACCTTACTTTGGGTAGCCAGTCTTTATTTGTGGTCTATGTTTCCTTGTTGCAGACTGTCTTCTCTAATCCCTTCTCTCTGTTATTTTGCTGTTTTATCTGATAGTTTCAGCATCTGGTTTAGGGGGCTACAACCCTAGCCAGTGTCAGTGAAGAAGTTTCTCTGTGGATACAGGCATCTGTGATGGCCATTGAAGATCCTCTTCTCTGCCTCAGTTTGCAGCTTTGCTGTAGGGCAATGCCCCCAGTCATTGGCCTTCCTCTCCTGTGGTGGGGGGAGGGGCATCTTGTTCTCTTAGAAGTCATCTCAGAATTGAGGTCTTGGCTCTTCCAGACCCGGTGAGTGCATACGTATGGATTCATGACATCGTGTTTCCATAGTTGTTTCTTCAGTCTTGCATGCACTGGTTCTCTCCATATTCCATCTCCTGTGTCCAGCTCAGACTTGTGGGCTGAATTTTCATCTGTTTCCTCACCCATTCTATGATGGGGTTTATATTATTTATGTTCCTCCTCCTTCCTCCCCCCGGTTCATGCTTGCTGGTACCTCCCTGTGTGGGGGCAGGGCCTGGATGTCTGACAGGTGCAGTCCCAAGGCTCCTTGGGGTAGGAGCTTGGCCAAATCATGCCTCGGCCCATCCAGGCTGCAGATGGCTGCTCCGTGCAACAACCATCCACTGGTGGATAGGGCTAAAACCCCACCTGGGCTCTCCAGGTACAGGGGGCCTACCCAGAGTTCCATACTGCCTTGGCTCCCCACTGGCAAAGGAGCTCTAATGGCCCAGGACCCCAGGTGTGCAGGCCACCCTGTGGCTGCCTGCTGGCGGGCCGTCAGAGGTAATTCTAATAGAGGGGAGATCTCATGCCAAACCTTTCTCAGTGAAATCACATAATAAAAGTATTATTTTACTTGAAGAGAAATGAAAATCAAATTGTACCAAACATTAAAGAGTTGAATACCATGTAGATGTGTTTGGGAAGAAGTGTGACCAAACTTTTCAAGAACCCTGGCTCTCAAAGTAAATGACAGTCTCCTCCCAAAAGAGTAACACTGAGCTTCATGAAACCTGAGTACTGAAACATATGTATAGCATAAGATGTAGCCAGAAAGGTCAAATGCCAAATAGATGCTGTACTCTGGGTAGACCTGAGGCACTTAGATTAAATTCTCATATGGAATTTTTTTACTATCTCTGTTTTCATACACATAAATGTGGGGAAAAAATGTGGGAAAAACTGCATTCTTTGATACGATTTTTGGGTTGTTTCCTTTTCAAGTGGAAATAATCTGCTTCTCTCTGTTCCATATATACTCCTGGAGGTCTTTATTAGTCTATATGGATTATGGGTTATCACAATAACCTCTTAACCAATTGCCCTGCCTATGCTTCATATTTCTTTGAAGGCGGACTTTATACATATATATTTTTTAATTTTTAATATAAACAATTTTATTTTGTTCTTTGGGTTACAACCTTTCTGTTAATATATTTTCCCCCTCCTTCCTGTGCTCTCACACCCCATTCTCTCACACCCACTCTTTGTTGTTTATTAGGTGTGCTGAGTCCATTAGTCTCTTTCCTATATTAGTCTTTTCTCTGGGTGAGGGACTACTGTTGTTGGGCCCAGGTGAACCTTGCTGTTAGATTTTCAGTCTTAAGTTTGCGTTGGGTGGCCAGGTTATATTCATTTGTGATCTGTCCAAGTTTTCTTGCTGCAGGCCGTCCTCTCCAATCCAATCCCATCTCCATTGCTTTGCTGCTTTTCCTTATGGCTCTGGTGTCGGGCTTTGGGGGTCTTGCCTCCTGCCAGTGTTGGTCAAGAAATTTCTCTGAGTTCAGGCTTTTTTTTTTTTTTTTTGAGACTAGATCTCGCTATTTTTACCTGTGGAACCGCAGGCTCTCGTTGCCCGGGGTACCACAGACTCAAGCAATCCTCAGCCTCAGCTTCCCAGGTAGCCGGGATTACAAGGTGTGCGCCACCACGCCCAGCTATTTTTTGGAACTAGGTCTCCCCTCTTTGGTCATCCTCTCCTCTCCCTTGATGAGGGGAGGGTGTGTTGCTCTCCTTGAATATATCTCCAAGTTAAAGTCCCGGGTTTTGGCCCGGACAGTGTAGAAGTGCACATGGTGACATCGTGTCTCTATGGTTGTTTTTCTAGTCTTACTTGTACTGGTTCACTTGGTTGTCCATCTGCTGTGTCCAGCTCCAGTCTGTGGGCTGGACTTTTGCCTGGTCCCTCTCCCGTTCTATGTTGGGGTTGCTGTTGCACCTATTCTGGTTGCTCTTAAGTTTAGCTGGAGTAAGAAATGAGAGAGAGATGAAGGGGCCCTCCCACTCCCCCCGACTCGGGGGCTGGGGGCTTCACGGTGCCGCCCAGGCCGGCTTGTAAGTGGCCGCGGCCACTTACTGGCGGGTGGGGATTCGCCCCCCACCCAGTTCCCGCACGGGGGAACTTACCCAGGAGGCCCGATGCCCATCGCTCCCCGCTGGCAAGGGAGCTCCGAACGCTAGGACCCAGCCTGGGCCGCGGGCAGCTGAAGGCGGACTTAAAAAGTATATTTGCAATCCCTCAATGACTCCTTAGTGCCCTCAACGATTCCAGTTTCTTTAGATGGGATATAAAGCCTATTTTCATTTGGCTTCTGCCTCTTTGGGCAGTCAATTTCTCATACTCATAACTGCTGCTAGTGAGTCAATCATGTTGATCTACTTGAACTCGTCAAATATACTCTAGCTTGCTTCCCTTATTCAATAACTCTGAACACGTTCTCTTTGCTTAGTGCAGACCAACTATTCATCTAATTTATCTATATACTTGTTTCTCAATTTTGGTGTAATTAAGTAATTAAATGAAGAAAAGTATCCATGCACTAATTTTAAAATTACTTAGTTTAAGCTCAAGTCAAAAGTTTTGGATCTTTGCAATGGCCAAGTTCAAGGATAAGTGTCCTCACCATATTACTGCGCTACTTCCAGCAAGCTGATTTCCTGGAAGATACACACTTCCTCAATTTCTATATGGTGTCACATTGGTCTAATATTCACAAATTAATCTCTTTACAAGGTCTGTGTAATTTTCCTTAAATTGATTTTTCCTTTACTTTTCTCCCCACCCAATTGTAATATAGGTCCCATACTTCTTTCTTTTGTACTTTTAAAACACCTTTTAGGTGCTCTTGAAATTTGTTCCATGCAGTGAAACTACAGATAAGAGCATCATCTTTGAAACCTACCTGAGGAGACCTGAGAAACAATCCTGCCAGGTGTCCTATTCTCCAGCCCCAGGTTGGGTCAAGCCTTTTAAGCTGCCAAGGGTTCCTGTGCATGCTCATGCTCCACAGAACAGGCAGTCGTGCTTGCTTGCTTACTTGCAGGTTCCCTCCACCCTGCCACGGTTTCACCGCATGTGAATTCTTTCTTGACGGAAAGACTATTTTTGTCTTCAGCCTTTAACACAATGTCTGACCCCCACAGGTAGGTCCTTGGCAAAAACTTGTTGATTGAAAGAAGATGCTGAGCTTTAGCCATCCAAAACAAATCTGGTAAACACATGTATTCAGAATTACTTTAGTAACTCCTCTTAGAATGCACTTCTCAGTTTAAAATGGATATCTTTTATATGGAAGCAACCCAAATGCCTATCAAAAGAAGGCTGGATTAAGATGATGTGGTATATTCACACAGTGGAATACTATTCAGCCATAAGAAAAGATGGAATGCTTCCAGAAAGAAAAAGAGAAATATGGGATGGTCTCACTTATATGAGGGAAAAGGGGAAAACAAACAGACAAGAAAAAAATTTAAACTAACTCTCAGCAAAATTGAAGCATAGAGCTGGGGGTGGGGAGGGGAGCAGGACTGGGAGGGGCACAAAAGACTAACAGGATGGTTCATGGGTGATAAGGTGGAGAGAGAACCCTGGACTAGATAACGATGTAAAATAAAACAAACAAAAAAAGAATAGAAAAGATGGAATGCTGCCATTTTCAGCAAACCGGACAGAAGTTTGAGGGAATTCATTATGTGTAGTAAAGCAAGTCAGGATGGCAAAGAGAAATGTTGGAAATTGCTATAATGACTTCCTGAACAAAGTAAAAATACTTATAAAAACTAGTAGACATTAATAAAGGAAGTGAGGCTCCTAGGTTAAAAGGGAGGGAGAAAGGGTCAAGGAGTACAAGGGATCATGGTGAGGGAATGTTTTTTGAGAAATAAAATATATTAATTAAAATCACTCTGTAAATGTTTTCCCATTTCTCCTTGACAAAGCAATAAGCTATCAAATTAAAATAAATCCAAACAAATGGGTCCTTTGAGTTTGGGGAAGCTAGGTACTTACTGAAGAAATTCTCTGCCCTTTCATTTTGTATGTGCATATTAAATTATACATTTTTTAAATAAAGTGATGAAATTTAATCTTTTCATAATTAAAATAATGCCCCATACCATGTTGCTATAGACAAGGAATGAAAAACAAACTGAACTTGGAAAAAGGGAAGATGAAGAACTGAAAGTTTTCCCAGGTGGGGAGAACACAAGGGACTATGGGTGATGGACCATGGGTACTATGGTGATAGAATTATAGGGATGACACCTGTGGTGGGGGGTGGGGGAGCAGTCAGATAATATATAAAATTCAGTGATGTAAGAGAATAAATTTGATTCTAAACTAAAAAGAACTAAAAATTGCCTTAGTTATGAGGGACAGTGGAATGTTTTCTCCTTGGTGTAAATCTCAGACTTTGTTAATTCTCCTGTGATAGGATTTAAGAAGGGCCTGGTTTTCTTCATTCATTCCTTGCCCCTCCACAAGGCAAGTACTCCAAGAAAGATAATCCTAACTATTACGGTCATTAGATTTCTGATTTTGTTTCATCATGTTTCCTTATTAGATAGCTAAATTTCCTGGTAATTTTGCTAGGGAGAAAGGTTAAGGACTCCTTAAGATATGAAACAAGAGGCAGGGCCTTGTAGTTAGGGCCTGGGAAGGTTGGAATGGGGGAGCGCAGGGGAGGGGAACTTTGTGTCCAGTCATGGGCCAGCAAACGGTTTAGAGACAAAAGAAAATCTGAAAATGGCCGGGCACAGTGGCTTGTGCCTGTAAGCTTCAGCCTATGAAGCAGCCGGGGCTAGGGAACGCGGTTTGAGTCCCTCGTGGGGCCTCTAGGGAGACCTAGTTCCAAAAAATTAGTTGGCTATGGTGGCATGTGCCTGTAACCCCAGCTACCTGGAAAGCTGAGGCTGGGGGTTGCTTGAGTCTGTGGTACCCCGGGCAACGAGAGCCTGCGGTTCCACAGGCAAAAATAGTGAGACCTAGTCTCCAAAAAAAAAAAAAAAGAAAAAAGAAAAAGAAAAGGAAATGTGAAAACCAGAATTTTCATGAGAATACTGAGCAATGAGCATCAATGTGGCTCATTACCAGTACCAGTTTTGCTGGGCCACTTCTGCCCTAGAACATCTGCCAAGTCTTTGATTTCTCCCTGGTCCCCTGGGGTGACATCTAAGGTGTTCTGAGCCTAGCTAGCCCCTGGTCATCTTGCTGCTGGCACTGAGTTGATCCCAAGGCTTACTTTTTTTTATTAATTTTTTTTTTATATCTTCTACTCCAGCTCAGTTGCATTTAGAGAGCCGTCCTCTTTAAGGAAAGGATGAGTTCCTTCAGTAGATTTAATACCATGGAAACAGGAAGTTACACAGCCTGTGTCAAACAAGCCGGTGGTAAATTCTCATTGAATTAGAAAATGACAGCCTCTTCTTTAGCTACTGGTAAATACTGAGTCCACCCAGAATGAAGAGTGAAAGGGAGAAAACATCCTTCCCCAAAGAGATTTCTTTCTCCACCTTCTAATTCATGCATTTTAGCCATGTCACTGCTACACTTCTACAATTGGCCCTAGGTATTTCCAGTTGGCAATTGCATAAGATGGTAATTTCTCTAATTGCAAGTTCAGGAACATAACCATCCAGAAATAAGGTGAGCTGAAGGTGTTAATGAAACTATTCAGTCAACATTATTCTCCCAGTTGCAATGATTTCCCCCTTGCTTTTGGGATCTTCTGGAGGAAATTATTGCCAGCAGCAAATCTTCTTCTCTGTGCCACGTGAACGTTGAGCAGCCCCCTCTCCTGCTCCACCTTCCTGTTGGCGTCATTGGAGACTGACGCCAACAGGCATCAGCACCGGCTTTAATTTATCTCTGCTGGGCCACTGCAGCAGGGTCACGGGGAGGTTAGAGCAGATGTTCTCACTGCTCCTGCTTACTATTCACTTTGTTTCTCTCCTGGGGGTTATCAAAGTGGGGGGAAATATACCTCAGGGAAGATGATAGGCTATGAAGTACACCTGGAAGTTGTAGGGTTTTTTGGTGAAAGGGGCAAATGCAACCTGTCTAGTCCATTCCTTTTTCTTGTATCAGCCAGGAAAGCATGTCAACCTCACTGTAAGATAGCCAGGTGGTAGAGAATTGGTCATGTTTGTTCTGGTATCCCTAGAGTTTAGCATAGGATCTGCTGTATAGAAAATAAACAAAATTTTTGTTAAGCAGAGGGTAATGCGGAGGACATGGGGAACACAATTTGTACCTAAAGAGGGAGGTGAGGACAGCTCTTTGCCCTGAACCAGAACAGCCCAGGACAGAGCAGCTTTATACCTGGGATGGAGTATACTCCCCTCCCGGCCAATCTCCTTTCTGAGCTAGAAACTCAGTATCTTCAAATATTCGTCTTAATACAACTTTGAGACAGAGGGATACAGTGCAATGAAAGGAGCACAGGCTTTCAAAATCAATCAACAAATACTATCTAGGAATATAACCATGAACAAAACGGACAAAATCACCTGCCATGTGATTTTGAGTTTATATTCTGATAGTCAGAGACAGACGATACACAATAAAAATTCACATCCTATGCTAGAAGTTCAGTGCTATGGGCAAAGAAGCAAAGAGTGCAAGTGGGGTTCAGCAGTGCAGATAATGGAGGGAGACTGGCCAAGGCAAAAATCCAAAAGTAGAAGGGACCTTTTGTACCCAAGGAAAGCAAGGCCAATGTGGGTGGAGTGGAGTGAGCAAGGGAGAGGTTGCAGGGGCGGAGGTCAGAGAGAGAATGGGGGTCAGAAATAATGAGGGGCATGCCATGTAGCCTATAGGGGCAGGGTTGGTACATTTGAGACAGGAAGAGTCCAATGACAGTCTTGTAAACCTCCCTGTTTGTGACAGCAATTATAGTGCAAGCATCAGGCTCACCAATGTGTATAGGCTCTTTATTGGTTCTAGCAGTTAGACAAACATAACAGGCAGGGCCAGGGAGTGCTGGGGACCTTGCTTTCCTCTTCTGGCAAGCAAAGCAGGCAAGCCCCTCACCACCCTCCCAATCTTCATGCTCTTTCTCCCTTCCCCCACCTTGCTCTCTTGTGGCACTCATGCTCTCCCATCTAGTGCACACTGCCCCTTATCCTTATCTCCCAGGCCCAGGTGAGACCACTCACACATGTGCACATCCACTGGGCCAGGTGTATACAGAATTATGGGGAGGGCATAATACCAGCGGTGCTTGGTTATACAGGGTCAAGGAGGAAAAAGCCTGACCCACTCACCCTACAGACAGGGGACAGGACTCAAGGACAGAACTTTGCTGCTCCCACAGGCTGATCAGGAAGAGGTTAAACAAATCTGAAGACTCTAGGCCCAGACACCTGCTGCCACAAATTCCCTTGGCACATTGTGGGTTTTTTGTTTTTATTTTTTTTACTAAATTCCCCGGTTTGTACATTCTTAAACCATCTCTCTACAGTTTATCAAGTTAGCTGTTGAAGAAGGTAGTCACAGACCCTGAGGCCAGACCTGTTCAAATCAGAGCTACAAGAACACAGCCTAAAAAAACAAAAAGCAAAAACAAAGAACACAGCCTCCACGAGATGTTTCCACAGGAGATGGCATGACCCTACCTGACTGTTGGAGTGGCACCTGCTATTAGCATAGCTGATGTTATGCATTGGTAGTAACATTGGAAAGGAAAAATGCAGCTGGGAAATAGGAGATACTTCCCTTTTGATTTAGTACTGTAAATTTTAAGAAAGATTTGGTAATATTATGGAGATTGACTTTATTGTTTCAGGGTCCAGTTGAAAAAGTTTGGGTTAACTAGACCCAGGTGTGGTTAATGGTCCTTTATTAGAATTCACAGTTTTCTTTTAGAAGGATAGAAGGGGAGAGAAAAGAGAAAGAAGGCTTTTGTGGTGTGTGGAGATTGACAGGTTCCCCCCTCTGAAAGGGAGGGGGAAACAAGGAAAAGGAATAAAAGGGACCTGTGTGAGGTAGCATGGATTGGCCATTTTGGAGGGAAGCAGTGGAGACCCAGCTGTTGCTGGTGTGGTGACAGCTGAAGCAGAAAAAAAGATGTGGCTTCAGCCCAGGCTGGCGAGAGACATCATTTTGGGGGCAGCCATGGGACTGACCTGAGGGAAGCAGTGTCAGGTTGCAGCAGGACAGAAAAGTGGAGAGACCATAGATTTGCTGTAATGGTCTGGGGCCGTTGAATGCATGAGCCTCAGCATGCATAAGCTGATGGTGATTGCTAAAGGATTCTAAAGAGTCTGGAGATTTGAACTTTGTGTTGGAGCTTGTTTCATCTAGTTTCATTCAGATGGCTTTGGAGGGGCTGTGAGCAAGGCTTAAGAAAATGGACCTGGTGTTGGTTCCTGTTTTACTTTGGAGCTTTTCTACTGCCTAAAATCGAGATGGATGCTGAAAGAAAAGAAGAACCCTGTGTCTTGGACCACTCATTTGGAGAAAGTTGAAACAGGTGCCAAAGAAGGAAAAAGAATGTCCTACTTTGGGATCATGTGCTTCTGAAATAAGATTGGACAAGTTGTGTGATAACCAGGAAATAAAGGACAATTTTGGACATGTGATGAGGTGACCAGGGACTAAAAGACAGTTTTGGATTTGTGGTGGGGTAATGGTTTTTTTATGTTTATCTTATAGTGTATGTAGTGGGGTAATTGGGGTTTTACAAGCTTTTTAGTGCATAGTGAAAATGACTAGGTGATTACTTGCTTACTTATTAATAGTGTTACCCCATCAGGGAGAGGCTTTCTAACTTTTTAAGCTCAATAATCATCTGCCTGCCTCTCCCAGACAGACTCAAACCCTAAACCTCCCCCAGGTGAATGCCTTTCACAGATCAGTCATACTAAATTCCCTGGCTTGTACATTCTTATGTACATTCTTATACTTTGTTATGCAGATTCTAGGCCCACTTTTCCCTGCCCCAGACTGCAGGAAAGAAAAATAAAATCAGACAATGCAGTTTACAATTTGCTAGCTTGCTCAGTTTACCCTTTGCAGCTCCTGCAGGCTAAAAGCATCCAATATTGCAGTTTCTTTCTGCTATCTCCAGCCTTTATTATAGTTTCCAAACCAGAACAAGACTCTTAGAGAGTGTCAACTAATTTATTACTAAACAGTGATTAGTAATTATTTACTACAGAAAAGAAACATTTAAGAAAATCCTGATTGCCCCAACATTGTCCTAAGTCTTTTAATCTCTGTTTCAACTCATCAAATGTCCCAACAGTCAAAGTCCATCAGCAGCATGTGCTTCATAATACCAGCGTCCTTCGTTGATGTGTTCCAGCTTTTCCAAGCAGGTACTCGAAGGCGTGATGTCTTCTTCATCTTGATGTAGTCTCTTCCTCACTTCAGGCAGTCAAAAGAAACTGAAATACAGGAACCAGCAGAGTTCATTTATTCGGGCCTACCTCACATGGCCTCTCCAGAAACATTTGAGTTAAACTCTGCTAAGACAAACTCCAACACAGAGTTCAAATCTCCAAACTCCTCAGCTTCCTTTAGCACACATGTTACTAGCCTGGGCCAGCCAAAGGCTGCAGGCCCCAGGCCTTGACCACATGGCCAAGCTCACAAGGATCACATCTTCCTCCTCCAAAATTCCTGATCAAAATGACTGATTGAATCCCATTCTTTGTTCTAGCTCTCCTTACACTAGCTTATTTCTTCCCTTCCCCCTCCCCCTTCCAGGAATAAGCTTATAAATTATATCACTTTACCGAGAAAAAAACCTGTTTTCCTTCTTCCTCCCCCTTGTGTCTTTCTGAAAAGAAAGTCTGATGAAGGCCATCCTCACATTTTAGCATGTCCTTTTTGAAATTTGCAAGTCTACAGTCATATCAAATATACGTATCAACTCTGTTAATGGTACCAAGGGGAGTAGGCTCCCTGTATCAATAATTTGCTCACTTTAAGAGTTTCATCTGGTTTTAAGATTGCATAGAATGGCTGCTGATTGATAGACTGGGCACGGTGGCTCATGCCTGTAAGCTTCAGCCTATGAAGCGGCTGGGACTAGGGATCGCAGTTCGAGTCCCACTTGGGGCCCGTAGCAAGTCCTATTTCCAAAAAAAATGCTGGGTATGGTGGTGCACACCTTAATCCCAGCTACCTGGGAAGCTGAGGCTGGGGATTGCTTGAGTTCATGGTACCCCAGGCAACGTGAGCCTGTGGTTCCACGGGGAAAAATAGCGAGACCTAGTCCCAAACAAACAAAAACAAAAAACAAAAAACCCAAAAGCCTGCTGATTGGGGGGGAGGGGGGAAGAACTCTAGAGGGGGTGACCAAGGGCAGGTCTAAGAAAATTTTTTTTTCTTTCTCTAGTTTGGGATGGAAAAGGCCCTGGGGCAAGCAAGTGGCAAGTATCTAAATGACAAAGGTAACTTGTAAGTGGCAGCTTATGGGTTAATAAATGTTTTTGCCCTTTTTGCATCAGATTAAAAGGTAAAAGTTTTTCTCTGTTTTAGAAAGTTGGTAAAAGGATTTTAGTGAAGATTTGCCCCCTCCCCACCACCACACACCTCATAATAGGACTACCTCACTGCTGTGGTTGGTGTTGTTAGCAACAATACATGGATCACAGCCAGGCAAAGGAACTTAAGCCAAGCCCATTCTCTTTGCCTTCTCAGCCAAGAGTTTCATTTCGTTGTTTTCAAATTCCAGCTTTAAAACCTATATAAACCCTGATCCTGACACCTCAGAGCATCCTATTGTTCAGAGAGGTTTCCCTGGAACTCTACTTCCTCTGTCACGTTTCACTAAATCTTTCCTTTAGCCAGTAACTCAGAATCCTCATTCTAATCTTAGTCTCAAGGTACTCAAAGGCCCAGGCTTCTTTTGCGGAACAGGGCACCCATTTGTCCATGCACCTCAGATGGTCAGTCTGGATTACAGTGTCTGGTAACCAATCTTTGTCACCAATTATATGCATCAGGTTCACTAATCTACATAGATTCTCTATTGGTTTTAGCAGTTACATGGACACACCAGGCAGGTCAGGTAAGGGCAAGGGTCAGGGCTGGGGAGGGGTGTGCAGGGGAGAGGGGGTTGGCAGGAAGCAGGGGAGTCTCCCAGACCCCTAGGAATCTTCATTCTCTCTCTGGGCTCTATCTGGTGTTCTCTTGTGCTCTCTCTTCATGCTTGTGTTCACTCTAATCCCCAGGTGTGCACATCCACTGGGCCACACAGTCATGGGGAAGATGCAGTACCCACCAGTGCTGGTTATACAGGCCAACTGAGGAAAAGCCTAACTCATCCTACACAAGGTTTCTTGGCTCCTAGAGGTTGTCACCAGGGCCCTGGGCAGATAGTCCCTTTCTGGTGACAGATTTAGCAAATGAAAATATGGATTCCTAGTTATAATTGAATTTCAGATAATACTTAAAAGTATAACTGTGCCTAAATATTCCATGTCATACTTCCACTAAAAATCTTATCTGAAGTTAACTAGGTAGTCTCCACTTTATCTGGCACCACCTGAGGGCCACTGTAGGGGTTCTGAGTAACACTGGGTGCCCTGGGCAATCAGGAGCAGAGGAGGGAATCCATCCAGATTAGTTTAAAAGGATCTCTCTGGATTCTTCATGAGGAACAGAGTAAAGCTAGCTAAAGAGCAATTAGGAAGCCGAGAACTAAATGAGGATGTTAAAAGTAATTCAGGGTAAAACACCATGATCAGGTGGTAGGCATGGGGGGGTGGTGGTGAGAAAGGGTCAGATTCCAGATAACATTGAGAGCATAGAACTAATAGAATTTCCTGGCTCGATGCAGGGTATGAGTCAGTGGTAACATCAAGGGTTTTGGCTTGAATAGATGGAGTTGCAATCAACTGGTTACAGTAGACTAGGTGGCCTGCTTGGGGTGCAGATGGGATTAAGATCTTGAGTTCCATTTTGGATGGTAAGTTTAAAATGCTACATGGAGAGATCAAGTAGACATTTGGCGTTTAAAAGAAATTCAGGCTAGAGATAAAATGCAGGAATCTGTAGCATGTAGATGGTTAATGATAAAAGCTGGAGGAACTCACCTAGAATGAAGCCTAGTGTCCTCCAGTGGTCAAGGCAAAGAGGAGACAGAAAAGAGGGTGGTAGGGACTGACCAACAAGTAGGAGGGACTCTTAGAGAATGTGACATCCTGAAAGGTGAGAAAGGGTGTCAAAGGGTGTCAAGGCAGACATGAGGGCTGAGATCTGACTGGTAACCTGGGTAGAAGCACTTTTGGTAGAGCAGATAGGTGGTATTAGAATGAGCTTAAGAGGGCATAGAAGCATCACATGGGGAGTTGTCTATATAGACAACTCTTCGGATAAATAAGATATTTAGTTCCTGCCACTTAGTGAATGGACTTTGGGCTAAGTTTAGTTTCTAACCCATGTATTTCCTCTTGTAAAAAAGCAGTAGTAGAGATATAATATGTAAGGGTATGGCATGTAATAACCACCTCACAAACTAATTTAACATTAAGAACATGACATTAGGGCCGGGCACGGTGGCTCGTGCTTGTAAGCTTCAGCCTATGAAGAGGCCGGGGCTAGGGATCGTGGTTCGAGTCCCGCCTGGGGCCCGTAGCGAGACCTAGTTCCAAAAAATACAGCTGGGCGTGGTGGTGCGTGCCTATCATCCCAGCTACCTGGGAAGCTGAGGCTGGGGATTGCTTGAGTCTGTGGTACCCCGGGCAACGAGAGCCTGCGGTTCCATGGCCAAAAATAGCAAGACCTAGTCAAAAAAAAAGAATGACACTAACTTCTGTCACCATGTTGATAAGATACAATTATACCTCAATTTCCTCATCTGTAAAATGGGAATAATAGCTACTCATAGTTGTTTTACAAGGATTTAATGAGATAATGTTCACAAAGCCTTGGAGCAAACTTCCTGTGGCACATCCCAGCAACGCAATAAAGCTGTTATCACCCATGAGTTTCCTGTGAATGTTGGTCCATCTCTTTTGTAAAAGTGCACAGGGTGCTATGTTTATGAAATAATTTCCTTTCTTGGATGCTGTACTTATGCTAATATGATCTGAACTTTTTTTTTTTTTTTTTAAGAGACTAGGTCTTGCTATGTTCCCTTGGGTAGTCTCAGTCTCCCAGTGCTGGGATTACAGGCACACAACACTGCACCCACTCAAACTCATTTTTTGATGGCAGCTTTATCTGCTGTTTGGTCACCAGTTAGCCCCTGTGCAAGTGATGGTGATTATAACTGACTCAAGATTTCACTGAGTTAACTCAGCGCCACAGAGGTGTTCGTCTCAAGAGTGAAGTCACAAGGGCTAACAGTTATTCTCCAGCTCCACAGAGTACTTGGTGTCTCCTAAGGCAAAAGGCAGAATTCCTGCTGGCATCTGTCATATTTGAGAATACAAGGAAGTAACCCCTCTCCTCAAAACATAAATATACATGATTAATGCTTTAAGAAATTCTTTTAGACTCAAAACACTTAAATTGAAGGAATCCTACTTTTTCTATAACATTTATAAAGGAGGTGAAACATGCCTGAAATTGCAAAATAAAGGTGACAAGGTGGTTCTTTTTCTTACAACTTTTTTAGCAGAGGGAGAGAATTAGCTGTTTGTACTTCTAGATGTGATTAGAGCCTGTCAGTTTTCTCCACTGCTCTCAAGAAGTAATGTTAGACACACAGTATCATGTCTAACTTCCATAAAAGGGAGAGCTGTGGCAGTTTCCTGTGGCAGGTTCACTGTGGAGAGGCTTAAACTGTGGGAAGATGTCCTTACCAGAATTATTTTAATCACTAGTTAGTTCCCAAAGAGCTATGTCATTTTTCCCTCCTAGGGGTCGAACCAAGTGAGTTTCAAGTTGTATTCCAGCTCCAGACTCTACAGTGCCCCAAAACAGGATTTCCAAGAAAAGGATTTTTTAGCTCCAGGGTGGTCCCAGAATGCCTGTCCTAGAGCACCACCTAGTCGTGAGGAGAGAATGATACCTGATCTCTAAAGAACAAAATTCTTTTTAAAAAATCCAGCTTTGTTGAAATAATCCTTTTGCCAAATCTTCATTGAGTAGTAATTTGGGTAGAGATATTCTGGGTTTATAATCCACAAGTTAAAGCTTTCATTGGGTTCATGCACTATTTTCACTTGGGCTCTTGCTTTCACAGCAGCTCCTGAAAGCTCAAGTGTATCTAGTCTGGAAGATAGTGTTAACAAGAAACCCTCAGCTGCTAACCTCTGTGACATCAAGTCACCCTATCACTCCTACAGACCCCCCCAAAGACAACAGGAAATTTTGTTAACACATCACTATGGAATATATATGCATATATTCTGTATATGTATATATTCCACTATGAAATATATGTATGTATATATTCCATAGTGGAATATATATGTGTGTGTATATATATATATATATATATATATGTGTGTGTGTGTGTGTGTGTGTGTGTATATATATATATATGTAGTGGAATATATGTATATATGCCATAGTGGTATATATGTGTGTGTATATATATATATATTATTCTGTATACATCTCATAATACATCAAAGTTTATACATCTCATAATACATCAAAGTTTGCCAAATCAAGACAGATACTGTTTGTGTTCACAATCAGCAAAAGGAGGTATAATACTGGCTTTACTGTTGGAATCTGAAACACTGAAAGAGGCTTTAAAGGGTCTGACATATTGTGATGTCTTTGAATTGTGGATGAGGAACTAAAGTTGTTACTTCAGTGTGAATGAACTTCTAGGTTCATGTATTTATCTGCAAAACAGCTAAAGTTTACAAAAGTCAAAGTGGTTTTAAAAATAAATGCCATATAAAAAATGAAGACAAATGGTTTAGTCATGAAGAGTATCAAATCTCTTGTTTTCACAACTGCACAAGGAAATTTTGCATTTTACTCAACGAAGTGCTTTGGGGTCACACATCTCAAGGAGGTTCTCTACTCATGCAGACTCATCACAACAAAACTAGTCACAAACCCCCCCCCCCCAGACATGTTGACAAAAGAAATTCCAACTTCACAAATATTTGGATAAATCAAAATGCTGTTACAAACTCCAAAGATCAGGCTAATCATAATTCCTTTATCCCAGCCACTTCCTGTTAGTTTTGTAACAAAATTTTAGAGAGCAGGGACAGAACAGAAGCATACATTTGGTTTCTTCACCACAGTATTGATCTAAATGCATCCAGATGCAATAATCAGTTAAGTAAACATTGTTTCTCATAACCACTTTTCATAAATTAAAAAAATTAAGTTTTTAACAGAAATAAAAAACAATTTTTATGCCAACAAAAAACTTACAAGCATTTTTTTAAATGTTAAAAACCAAGACATTTAGCTGTGAGTAAATTTCTTTTACTCAGTTTTGGTGTAGGTCAAACAATTTTTTGTGAAAAGTGACACACAAATTATGATTCTGAATATCAGAGAAGTTCCTTGACTGAAAAGTTAAAATTTCTGTCTACATGGTTAAAAATAGAAGTATCCTGGTTCCAGTGGGCCAAAACTACCAAAATCTTATTAGGTGGACTGGTGACTGATTAAGACAAACGAGAGCTGTTAGGAAAAAGGCTAAAACTTCAAGGTTCACAGACAGATGTAGGAGTTGTGTGCTTTAGGTGACATCTTGGAAAGGAAATGAAGTCTTTCAAATGTCATGTGATGGCTCCTGAAAAACTATGAATAATGGTGCTTATAGTACTGCACATATAAATATGATGAATTTAATTCTGCAAAGACATGCTTGCTAGAAAAACCATGCTATGCAGTAGAAAGCTTCAAGAAGATTGTTCTGTAAAATACTGGTTTCTCATCCCTTAGCATGCTTCCCTTTCAGAGTCTTCATTTATGGGACTGGTCCACTGTGATTTAAACTACCCACATTCAAGGATCTAAGAGCTTTGTAAATCAATTATTTTCCTTCCAGTACCTGAGGGGTTAACTCAGCTACTAGATTGACCAGCTTTACAACTATCTACCAAATCTCTATCTTCTGCCATCAAATCATTTAAACTACACAAGATGAAGTTGTGACATTTTCCTGTGGCGTGAGGAATCAGAGAATAAGGGAATTTAAGCTCTGTGATCACAGACAAGCTGGTTTTCTAGACTTTGTATTTCCACATCTAATGTCCTTCTAGATCAAAAATTCTGTAATTCTAGGTCACTAGGATAGCCAGTGTGACCGTAGACAGAAGCCCCTAGTCATCCCCAAGCCTTGAAATGGGCTGCTCACTTTTCAAGAGAATCCGGGGGAAAGGCCTGGCTAACTGGAGCCAGAATGGCCCTATTTTGATATTCTGTGGTCTTTCACTATGGCAGGGGGGCACTGACCACAAGCCATTGGACTCACAATCTAAATGGCAATTAGTAAGGCCGCTCCACTGCCCATCTCTAAGGAGTTTATAACCAGGGTTTTCCCACATAGGCTCCTAAGACTGCAGTGACTGCAAGGTTAGCTCTGTAAAGTTTCAACAACCAGTCTCTATAATTTTGTTATTCCAGAAATTACCTCGACCGAAAATAGCTTCATCTCTGCTGTAAGGCCAAAGCTTCAGGATGTGGATTTACTTATGATCATAGTATTTCAAGACAATGATAAGGGTGGACGTTGAAAACATCTCTGCTTATGACAGAAGAAATGAGACAGAAAAAAAGAGAGCCTGAAAATGCAGGTGTCCTTTTCTTCTGGAGCTAGAGATGGAAGGTAATTTTTGCTGTACTAAATATGGATCACAAAATACTAATTTTCAGTTTTCATTTATCAGTCATGATAGGTCTAAGAAAAAATTTACAAACACAAACACAAAAAACAACTTTTAAACCACATTAAACAAAAGTGAACAAGAATTGTAGTCAATGAAAATGAAAAGTAATAAAAACATCAATACTTACACAACAAAGGGAACCAATGTTAGCATAATAAAGCTAACATACATAGTCACACAGAAAGTCAACTGTCCAAATACTATTTGGGCTCAAACACCTTCTCTTTATTATGGTCTGGGAAATCACCACAGCCCTAAGTGGCTGGTTTATTTCCCTCCCTGGCTCATGCTTCCATCCTCTTCACAGTGGGGTACCAGTGCAGGAGGCTCCTGGATGTAGCTAATCTGGCTGCAGCCCCCAAAGCAGCAGTGGCTGTACTTCGGGGGATGTAGAGCTTCTGCGAAAGCTGATGCTCGGGAGACAAAATCAAAGAGAGCTGGTCCATGGTTTCATTACTCTTGCTTTTGAACACTGTAATAGCCTGGCTACTAGAAAAATCTTCACTCTTCAGGCTTTCTGGGGAGCTCTCCACTGAAAAAGAAAGCAAACACAAGTCTTTTCAAGTCTTGTCTCCCACGCTCTTGCCTTCTCTCCCCCACTGCAGATCTTTTATTAACATGTGTTACCATCATCTTCTGTTAAATGATGACAATGAACACATCAGAGGATGAGACTCAGGAAACAGTCAGCAAGTGGAAAGGAAAGTGAGGACAGGGAATCATGTACTGAGATCAAATAAACTGTGGCCAGGATAGGACAGAAAAGAAGGGGGAAAATGTACTTTGGATCAAGGAAGGGAAGGTTTGTTTCTGGGATGTTATAAAAACAAACTGGATATAATTTTGAATTCAGGACAGAGTCTTGAAGCCCTCCTTCCCCCACTTCCTTCTAGCAATAAGCAAAATGGTGCCCCGTGGGCATTCCCTTTTGCTAACATGCTTTCAGTGTCAGCATACAGGCAAAACACATCAAGACTGGGGTCACCAAACTCCAGAAATCAGTAACCAGCCACAAAATGAATTCCTTAGGAATTAGGTTTAACGAACAAATAACAACAAGAGATAAATGCTCAAGTCAACCATTTTTCATGCTTTGTTCTAAAAAAACTCAATGAAGAGTTTTAGCAGCTTAGTAAACTGCTATATCCATCAATCACTACATGGATCTACCTGAACCAAGGTGTTTCTCCGGGGAGTGGGCCAGGGCAACTGCTGAACTGGGTGCCATTGTGGAGAGCTGGATTTGCTTTGTCTGAGTCTGAAGGTCATCAAGTTCAAACTGGTTCTCTTCTGCCAATGGCTGGGACTGGATAAGAGAGATACAGAACTCTTCCAATTTGGGTAATGTGCAAAAATCTGAGGAAACCTCTAAGTTTGGTTGCTACAGAGTGGGAAAAACGGCAAAAGTATGAAAAGTAATTATCAGTGTAATAAGAATGAAGTCTGTTCTGTTTCCTTACTTGGATACAAAAGACAAATATTTCTCATTATTAGTGAATAAAACTCCTATTAAGAACTTAGACACTCTCTAGAAGAGAGACCATCGATTCAAGAAATATTTACTGAATGCACGGAACATGGTTCCAGAATGGCAAGAAGTGCTGCCACAGAGGCCAGGAAGAGTGGCAGGAAATAAGAACCCTGATGTTCACGGAACCTCTCCTGTTAGGAACAGGGCTAACTTCTGTGCATGAGTTTCTTCATTCAAACATAGAACAACTGTTCTAGGTTAGGTGTTGGCATGTCTCCTTTGTTAAGGGTTCTTTCACTTAACATACTGATTCTGTAGGGGGCTGAGTAAACTATCCAATGTTAATCAGAACATGATATGGCAGGGATGTGAACTCAGGCCAGCTGTGTTCTCTATGCTCCACCATATCATTTCTCAGGAGGTATAATCTCTGCCCAAAGGCGCTCACAATCCTCAGTGTGGGAAACTGTGCAGTGCAGCTAGTCAGGAGGAGTGGTGTGAAGTTTGTTCTTCAATGTGGACAAAAGGCTAGGAGAACACTAAGGAACTAGGGAGACCTCTCAGAGGAAGTGACAAAATGAAATACTGAGAGATAAATGTCTCAGAGACTGAATTTGGACAAAAGTAAATGGAATGCTAAATTTTAATCATTAGATTCTACACCCTACTACATACTCAGTGCTGAAGTAGATATAGTCACAGCAACTAAATAGCTTTGTCTTCTGTGAGGTTATCGGCCATTAATATGACTAAAGTGACGACATCAGGACCAGGCTGATGTTAGTAGCTTAGCGCCAGGGTTTATCTAGAAAAAACTAAAACAAGAATTACATAAACAAGAAAGTATAGCTTTATATGTTTACCAGGCTCATGTTGTAGCAAACATTTAATATTAACCCCATGTTTCTTCTGTGACAAAAGAACTTACTACTTAGTTTCAAACACAGCTGGTGAGGATATGGCCTATATAATTATGTAATATAAAAATAGTTATGTATGTAACCTTACTTTATTGAGAAACAATCCTATTTATAACAGCTTCAGAAAGAGTACAATACCTAGGAATACACACAGTAAGGAAATCAAAGATTCATATACTAGGTAAAGCAGCAAAGCAGTGGAGATGGGACTGGAGAAGACGACCTGCAGCAAGAAAACATGGACAGATCACAAATGAATAGAGACTGGCTGCTCAACATAAATGTAAGACTGAAAACCTACCAGCACGGCTCGCCTGGTTCCAACAACACAGTCCCTCATCCAATCAAAGAAAACTGCCACAGGAAAGAAAGAGACTAATGGGCTCAACACAGACTAGTAAACAACAAAGAGTGGTGTTTGAGAGAATGGAAGGGGCACCAAAAGGAGGAGGGAGAGCGGGTATTCCAAAAGCCACTTAGTGAGGTTGTGATCTAAAGAACAAAATAAATAATATTAAAAAAAAGAAAAAAAAGATTCATATACTGAAAATTATAAGATGTGATGAAAGAAACAAGGCACAAACTGAAAAACATTTTAAGAATATATTTTGTAAATTCCACATGACCTAAAGTAATTTATAGATTCAAATCAATCAATACCTGTAAAAATCTCAATGGTCTTTTTACAGAAAACAATCCTAAAGTTCATATGAAACAACAAATGACTCCAAGTAGTCATTGAAGGCATCTTACTTCCTGATTTCAAAATATATTACAAAGCAACAGTAATTAAAAAAACTATGGTACTAGCATAAAGACAGAGCTATAGAACAATGGAATGAAGTAAGACCCCAGAAAAAAACCATACATAAAATGTCAACTATCTTTGGTAAGAGTACCAAGAATATGTAATGGTGACAGTATCTTCAACAAATGAAGCTAGGAAAACTAGATAACTACCTAAGAAAGAATGAAATTAGACCTTTCTCTTATATTGTAGACAAAAAGACTTAAAATGCACTAAACACTTAAATATAAGACCTGAACAAACTACACAGATAATACTTGAAAAAAGAAAAAAGAAAAAAAAAAAAAAAGAACCTGAAATGGTAACACTCCTTAGAAGAAAACATAGGGTAAAAACTTTATGTTACTGGTCTTGGTAATGATTTTTCAGATATGACACCAAAAGCACAGGGAACAAAAGCAAAATGAGCAACTGAGATGGTGTAAACTAAAAATCTGCATAGCAGAGGAAATAGCATAATCACTAATGATTACCTACTGTATCACATTTATGAGAGAGACAATACAATAGGTACCTATAGAGACAAAAGGCAGATTAGTATTCTCCTAGAGTTGAGGGAAGATGGGGAAGGGGTGTGACTGCTAATGGGTATAGGTTATTTTGGGGGGAAAGGCTAACAAAAATGTTCTAGCTTTAGTTTCACAAATCTGTGTATACTAAAAATAGTTTGAATTGTATACTTTAAGTGAATGATAAGGCATGTCAATTATACTTAAAATTTTTTTTAAAACTGGGGAAAAATAAAATATATAACTTTTTTTATACTAAATCTGTTTTTAAGCAACCTACATTTCTGGAACAAACTATTCTATGTAGTACAGCATACTTTGTCATTGCTGTCATACAAATGAAGCATTTCTGTACAAAATACATATTCAGAAGGTTCATCTTCTACAAATCTGCTTTCCAACATGTGCAGAACTTGAGTTCTTTATTTTCAATTTAACACTGAAATGTCAAGAGACCTGGTAGCAACACTTAATTACTCAAATAAATTGTCCTGTTGTTTTCAGGATGCTCATAGCATTTTTGAAAAATGCAAAATAAATGGATTCTGTTCCACGTTTAGTGCTTTCTGCCAATCCAACATAAAAGAAAATTGGCCTAGCGTAAGGCAGATATAGTGTTTAAAATATATGACAAAGTTTAGGAAAACACCTGTTTTTCTATCTCTAACATACAAGTTTAATCAATCATTAAGTTCCAGACTCAGAATTTTCTTAGGCAAAGATAACTATATAAGTTAACTGAAACTGTTACCAGGAGCAAGGGAGGATAGTTCTAACTTTATAAAACCCAATAATCATCTGCCTGTTCTCAAGGCAGAAGCTGCAGCACCTTAAATTTTCATAGACTCCCTACTTTCTTTATGCAGATTCCAACCACTTCTCAGCTCCCTGCCCCAGAGACTGCAGGAGAAAAAAAATCAGAAACTGCAGTTTAAAACTTGTTAGCTTGCCTCAATTTACCTTTTGTAGCTCCTGCAGCCTAAAGACATGTACTATCACTATGTGTGGGCTCTTAACCACTATCCCTAGCCCTTACTACAATTTTCAAAGTCAGGACAAGACTCTTAGTGTGCAGACTAATTTATTACTAACAAAGTGATTTCCTAATTATCTATTACAAAAAGCATATAAGAAACCCTGATTATTCTAACACTGTCCAAAACCCTCAGTCTTTTAATCCACATTTATCTCACCAAACTCAGTCAATCAGAGTTCAACAACACATGCTCCAAGCATATGGCATCTTTCTTTGGCGTGCTCCAGCTTCCAAGCATGTAGTTGAAAGCTCAGTCAGGGCTGGAAGCTTCACCCATTAAGTTGCTAACTGAGTCCTTTGTGAATATCACCCAACCCAAGCATCACCCATTAATGCAAAAATAAGTTCTTTATCTCACCCATTAAAAATGCTGATAGCCTTTCAGCTATGAGCCCACCAACTTCTGCTTGCCTTTTCCTTCCCACCACCCCAACAAAGTCCTACCTGCCTTAATAAAAAGCAACCACCCCAGTCACGTGGCATAACTTCACTAACCCAGGCCCTTGAGTCAGCGAAGCTCACCTGGGGGTGCAGCAATAAACTTTACTTTT
Source organism: Uropsilus gracilis (assembly GCA_004024945.1). NCBI lineage: Eukaryota > Metazoa > Chordata > Mammalia > Eulipotyphla > Talpidae > Uropsilus > Uropsilus gracilis. The sequence goes on along the minus strand of PVHY01000489.1, from coordinate 203,934 downwards.
ACTTGGCCTGACTTCTGTTTCCCTCCTTCCTCACGGTCCTTTTAGCAGTCGAACCCATGACGCTGTCTCCTTGCTGTGTCCTCTTCACTTTAGGTAGTAGAAACAAACTCCGAAGTACAGGAACCAGCAAAGCTCATATTCTTCTCAGACCTAATTTACAGCCTCACCACCAAACATCTAAGTCAATCAGGTCATCGCAAAACTCCAAATCTTGCTTTCAGCAGCCACATTCAGCTTATGTTTATCTACCAGAAGCTGGTAGATGATTTTTACATTTTTAAGTAAAAGCTACTGATAGGGGTCACCTACCCCCCTGGGTGCCATTGTCTCTTGCTTTAGAATTGTTAATGTTACTAAGAACTGGGTAGGATTTTAATTAACATACAGGCCTGACAGGACTTCCTGCCTCAGGAGTACTCTTGGTGGGGAAATGAGGATATATATATAAAGAGGGCTGGAACAAAGAAAGGGATTCTACCAGTTGTGGGATGAGCATTTTTGGTCAGGGACTTTGGAGGATGAAGATGTGAGCCATGTGAGCTTGGCCATGTGGCCAAGGCCTCGGGCCTGCAGCCTTTGGCTGACCCAGGCTAGAAGTGTGTCTCTTAAAGGAAGTTAAGAAGGTTGGAGATTTGAACACCGTGTTGGAGTTTGTTTTGCTGAATTTAACTTGTGTCTGGGAGAGGCCATGCAAAAGTCAGGCCTGAAAAGAAAGTGAACTTTGCTGGTTCCGGTACTATAGAGCTTTTTCCTACTACCTGGAGGAGGACAAGGAGAAGACAGAATGGAAGAGTTGGAGCATGCCAAAGGAGCACACCAAAGAAAGATGTTTTTGAGCATGTGGAGATGAACTCTGACTGACTGATGTTGGTGAGATGATCAGGACAGAGACTGAGGATTTTTTGAAAATCTGTGGAAAGGACTTTAGACAATGTTGAGAAAGGGTTGGACAATGTTAAAGTAATCTGGAGTTTTACTTACATGTTTCTTTTTGCAGTAATTAGGAAATCACTTTGTTTAGTAATAAATTACTCTGCACTCTGAGAGTGTTGCTTTGGCTTGGGATTTTGGTGAGAAGGCTGGGAATGGTGGAAAGAACCCACAGAAGTCTAAAAGAGGATAAATTGAGGCAAACTAGTCTAAAGTCTAAACTGTTTCTCAGTTTTTCTTTTTTTTTTTTTTGGCCTGAGAGAGGGGGAGAGGGCTGAGAGAAGCTGGTAGATGATTTTTACATACCAATAGTAGGTGAACAGTGAAGATGCTAATTAACTGCTTAGAGCCTGCTTTCTAGGGAAAAGCAGGCAGAGCTGTTCAAATTTCAAGTCAAAAAGTCTTTTTTTCCTTTTTACCCAGTTTCACTATGAGTCCACCAGAGCTCAGATCAAAGGTCCAAGCCCCAGGGCACCTTGGCCATAATGGCCAGGCCTTCAATCCTTCCTCCAAAACAGCTGAATCAAAAATGGCTGATCAAAATCTCTGATCCTGTTCACCTTATATTGGCTTATTTCTTTTTTTCCTGTCTTTCTGGGAACAGGTTTGCAAGTTATATCACATTACAAGGAAAAATCTGTTTTCCTTCTTAATGCCCCCTCCTATCTTTCTGAAAGGAAATTCTAATCAAGGCATGTCCTCAGTGAAATGTGCAATCCTAAAGCACATCCTCTTTGCAATGTGCAATCCTAAAGGCACCAAGGGGGGTAGGAGCCCTGTATTAAAACTACTTTAAAAATCAACATACGTGTAATGTGTGTTCTTCCAAATATTAATAGGCATCCTTAACCAGAATTTTACTTTCTAAAATTGAAAGCACCTACTCATGTAGACTTGCCACAGTAACACGCATTAAACTTTACCTTTTGAATTATTGGTGTGCCAATACTATTTTCCTGAGCTCCTAATCCTTTAGATTTTTGAACTTCTACTTGCATTTCATTTGCCAGGTCTGAAGTTTGCCATGAATCATCCCATACATCTTTTGGTGTAGAAAAACACTGATCCTACCAAGAAAAAATTGCAATAAGCTGAGATAGCATGCTGAATGATACCAAAAGAGGATAATCTGGGCAAAGGAAAAACAAGTAAAGGTATTTATTAAATTTCCCCCTTGCTTTATGGGTCCATGTCCATTATCTTTAATTTTTTTGAATTAAAAGATTCACAGATATAAAAATAAACACAGACATAAAAATAAAATAACTCTAATTATAGTATTATCTTTAATACCATTTTCATGGCTACATGATTTTACATAATCACCTAGAATTTAAATGGCACAAACACTAAGGAGCAACTTAACTGCAGATGTTTTTTCTTTCTTATACTAACAGGAAAAAATTAAGTTTTAAGTATATAGTTAGGCCCCAATATTAGCAAATATTCCCGCTGCAGAGACTGAGAAGTTCTACTACAAGATTAATAAAACAACAATATAATTAAGGAAAGCAGTTGTTTTTTATAGATTCTAAGGTTCTGCGTAAGTGCAAATGTAAAACAAAAATCATGATTGAAAGATAGCAGATGAGTCCATGGTTTATGTGCCCTGCTTCATGCTATTTCCTACCACATCCTGTTCCCTACCACAAAACTAAATATGTGTTCTTCTGAATTACTGTCTGATAAACCCTTTTGAATTCCAGAATGCATAGCTTTGTTGAGGCTTGGAAAATTAATACATATTTTCTTTTTTCAGTGGTGATTTGCTTTCTGTTTTTCCAAGGATCTAACCTGTGGCATTTCTGCTGGATAGTGTTTCTTTCCACCAAGGCTAGAGGTAAACAAATGGGAGGCAGCATCTCCTCCATTTCCCATTTTAGCTGGCAAAGGTAACCAGTTCTCATCCCAAATATCACCATCTATGGTGACTGACTCCAGGCATGGCATTCCAGTGGGGATCTCATCCTAGAATGTATCAGAAGACAAAAAAGACTTTAATTTGTGGTTCCTGTATGAACACATTTTAAAACACAGCCTTATAATTTTTTTCCTGATCACAGATAAAGATGGCAGCTTGAAAATGCAATTGATTGCTTTCTCCTTCCTGATATATTATTAAAATAAAATAAAGAGATTTACGGTATAAACTCACAGTCTAGGAGAATGGAAAAGGAGAAAACACCATATGCATTCTGGGTATAGGAAAAGAAATACATGACAGCCGATGAAGCAGTCCTGAGAAATGGGATCCCAATCATGAAGTGGGAGAAACAATGAAGTAACCAAATTACAGTATGAATACTGCAAAAGCTCAAGAACTTGGTATTGCAAGGTTCAGAGTGCAAACACAAAATAAGAACCTGGGAGACAAGAGCTTAGGAGCCATCATGAAGAAGCTCAATGAAATTTGACAAACTCAATCCTGCAGAATTATCATTAAAATATTATGGTGAAATAAAGACTTTCTCAAGCAAAATTAATGGTGTTTATAATCACCATATCTACCCTACAAGAAATACTGAAAAGAAAACAAAACACAAGACCTCAAGCAAGGCGATAGCTTTGTAGAACTGGAAACATAAATAATATAAGACAATAAAAAATATTAATGGAGAAAACCAGAATGAGAGAATTTGTTGATTACTAAAAACCAGCACAAAAAAGGGTCATTTTAGACACAGAAAGTTGGATACAATGCTCACAAAACAAAAATGGAGTCATATGAAAAGAGTGAAAAGGCAGATAGAAACACATGAAAAAAGAAACAAAAGAAATACAAAAAAAGAGGCTAGAATGGCATTAACTAAGCTACTATCACTAATTATCCCAAACCTGAGCAGTCTGTTTCACCAGTCAAAAGACACGAAGTGGCCAGAGAGATCAACCAGCAGGATTCATCTATATTATGCATTAAAGAGTAAGGTGCCAGATTTAAGGTCAAAGTAGAAAAAAGACAAGAATTGATATTCTCAATTCTGAGAAGCTATTGACTTTTTTCCTATTGAAAAATTTATTTATTTAAGAAACAATTCTTTTTAAAAGCTAATTCGAAATAAATTCTATTGTGGTCAACATTCTAATAAGTTCACAAATGCTTTATAGATTTTAAGATGCTTATTTTAACAAATATATAATTCATAGATAGCTTAGTAACTAAAAAGAGATTAGCACAAATATCATTATGAACCATTTGCCAGTTGTAGTTTGAGGGCATTTGAAAATGTCATTTAGTCCATTTGCTTGATTTTTTTTCTCACACTTGATTTATGCTCAATGTAGTATTTCTGTGTAGAAATTAAAATCAATGGAAAAGCATTATTGTGTTAAAAATGACTATTTTCCCTAAACTAATCTGATAAACCAATGAAATTAAAACTCTGTCAGTGACATATTTATAGATTTAACAAACTAACTACATATTAAAAAGCAGCAACTAACATCTTTCCACATGAAAATATGCATGAAATTTAAATATGAAGAAGATCGGGCCAGGACAGCTATCCTGAAGGTCAAAAGCTTCCACCCCAAAGCCCAACCTGTGTGGGCTGGGGCTCGCGGCAACTGAGTTTCACAGGCCCAGGGAACTCCAACTCGCTCGGCCACTGCACCAGCAGCTGGGAGAGAAGTTCACATAAGCCAGGTGAAGTTCCCTCCGAGACTGCACCCTGAGGCAGCTTCCGGTTGCCAAGGAAATGGTCCCAGGAGAAAGGGTAGGACAGCAATTTGCAACTGAAAGGACCCAAGCCATTCAGGTTACACTTGAACTGAGTTTGCCTCTCCAGCCTCCTGGGCCGGGACAGCTATCCTGAAGGTCAATAGCTTCCACCTCAAAGACCGAAAGTGCCAGCACTGCTACAAGGCACCAGCACAAACTCAGAAAACAAGGACACTCACTACCAGAAGCACATAGGCAGAGTTAACCACAACTATAGAGGCTTCAACATGCCCAATACTAGAGCAGTAGTCACCCAATACGTAGAGCAGATCTGAAAGGAAAACACAGGAAGGAGGAAGAACATAAATACTCAAGCAAGCCCTAAAAAAAATAACTCACCACCAAAGGATAAACAATCTGAAGAAGCCAACTTGGATGGCATGGAAGAAATGCTCCATATGTCAGACAAAGAATTCATAATCAATGTGATGAAAGCACTCAAAGAGGCCAAGGAAGAGGGGGGAAAAAAGGGAAAGCAAAAGGGTAGAAGCCTTCAATGAATTAAGAGAAGTAGTAGAAAAATATAAAACAGAATGCAGCAAAATGAGTAATATCATCAACGTACAGAAAAATGAAATTGAAACACTAAATAAGAAACTGCAGGAGATGCAATGCATAAAAGGGGAAATAGAAGAACTCAAGAATGCAGGGAAGAGCCAGGAAAGCAGATTAGAAGAAATAGAAGAATCAGCACACTAGAGGATACAGAAGTAGAGAGAACGAAGAAAGGGAAAGAGAAAAGCAGAGTAAGAAAATCGAAGAAAAAATCAGAGATCTGTCAGATACCCTAAAGAAAACAAATATGAGTAATTGGACTACCAGAAGGTGAAAAGAAAGACATAGGACCTGAAAGGCTCTTCAATCAAATAATGGAGGAAAATTTCCCAAATCTGAAGAAATGAAAATAGACATACAGGAAGCAAAAAGGACACCAAACTACTTTAATGAAAGAAGAAACACAGCAAGATACATCATAGTAAAACTTACAAAAGCTAAAGATAAAGAAAAAATTATGAGAATAACGAGAGAAGAAACAGATAACCTACAAAGGAAAACCGATCAGACTGACTTCAGATTTCTCAGAGGAGACACTCCAGGCAAGGAGAGAATGGCGTCATATCTTCAAAACACTCCAAGACAAAAAGTGCCAACCAAGAATACTCTACCCAGCAAAGCTGTCCTTCCTTAATGAAGGAAAAACCAGAACCTTCTCAGACAAACAAAGCCTACAGAAATTTGCCACCACCAAACCTCCTCTCCAAGAAATCCTGAAAGAAGCCCTAAGATCGAAACCTGCAGAAGAATAAAAGTAATGAACAATAAAAAGAAAAGAAAGAACAAACTAAAACAGAACCCCAAATGACCACCAGGAACCCACTGTTGGACCCTCAAACATCAATAATTACTCTAAATGTCAATGGGCTAACCTCATCAATCAAAAGACATAGAGTTGTAGACTGGATTAAAAGACAGACCCAACAGTCTATTGCCTCCAAGAAACACACCTGATCCTGAAAGACAAGCATAGATTGAAGGTAAAAGGATGGAAAACAATTCTACAAGCAAACGGCCCCCCAAAAAAGGCAGGAGTAGCCATCCTTATAAGCAGACAAAGCAGATTTCAAAATTAAAAAAGTAACAAAGGATAAAGATGGCCACGACCTAATGGTTCAAGGGTCAATCAACCAAAAAGACTTAACAATTATTAACATATACTCACCAAATGAGGGAGCACCAAGATTTATAAGACAGCTACCAAGAGAGCTGAAAACAAATATAGATGAAAACACATATGTAGTAGATTTCAACATCCCACTCTCAACAAAGGACAAATTAAAAAAACAAAAGCTACACAAGGACACAAAAGCCTTAAAAGAAGACCTAAACAAAATGGACTTAATAGACATCTACAGGATGCTACACCCACAAGGAACAGAATATACCTTCTCAAATGCACATGGTCATTCTCTAAAATTGACCACATACTAGGCCACAAGGCAAGCATGAATAAATACACAGATTAAAATAATACCAACCTTTTTTTCAGACCACAAGGGTATCAAACTAGAAATCAACAATGAAAAGGAAGTAAGAAGAACACCTAACACTTGGAGACTGAACAACATGCTTCTAAAGAAAGAATGGGTAACTGAAGAAATTAAAGAAGTAATTAAAACAAACGACAAGACACAACATTCCAAAATGTCTGGGATGCAGCAAAAGCACATCTAAGAGGAAGGTTCATAGCAATACAGGCCCATATCAAAAACCAAGAAAATAACAAAAAAAAAACAAAAAACAAAAACAACCTAATCTACCAACTTGAAAAATTAGAAAAAAGAGCAACAGAAAAAAAACAAAATCCAGCAGAAGACAAATAATAAAAATAAAAGAAGAAATAATCTAGAAGCCAAAAAGATTATCCAAAAGATTAACAAAATCAAAAGTTGGTTCTTTGAAAAAATAAACAAAATTGATAAGCCCCTTGCAAAGTTCACAAAGGAAAGAAGAGAGAAAATCCTAATAAACAGAATCACAAATGAAAGAGGAGAAATTACTACAGACACAAAAGAAATCCAAAGGATACTAAGCGATTATTATGAACAACTATATGGAAATAAATACAACAACCTGGATGAGATGGATAGATACTTAGAAAGATACAACTCCCCAAGATTAAACAAAGAAGATATAGAGAACCTAAATAAACCAATCACAAGTAGCGAAATTGAAGCAGTCATCAAAACTCTACCTAAAAACAAGAGCCCAGGACCTGATGGCTTTACAAATGAATTCTACCAGACATTCAAAGAAGAAATAATGCCTGCACTACTAAAGCTTTTCCAAAAAGTTGAGAAAAAAGGAAAACTGACAAACACATTCTACGAAGCAAACATCACACTCATACCAAAACCAAATAAGGACAGCACCAAGAAAGAAAACTATACACCAATATTCTTAATGAACACAATGCAAAAATCTTAAACAAAATCCTGGCAAACTGAATCCAACAATGCATTAAAAGCATCATTCACCATGACCAAGTGGGATTTATACCAGGGGCACAAGGGTGGTTCAACATCCGGAAATCAATTAACATAATACACACATCAACAAAGAGAAAAACAAAAACCACATGATAAAAGCCCTTGAAAAATTAGGGATTTAAGGAACTTACCTCAACATAATAAAAGCCATCTATGACAAATCTATGGCAAATATCATCCTAAATGGCAAAAATCTAAAAGCATTCCAGTTGAGATCTGGAACTAGGCAAGGATACCCACTCTCCCCACTACTCTAACATTGTATTGGAAGTTCTAGCTAGGGCGATAAGGCAAGAGAAAGACATAAAAGGGATACAAATAGGCAAAGAGGAACTGAAGCTATCATTATATGCTGATGACATGATGCTCTATATAGAAAAACCCCAAAAACTCCACAGAAAGACTACTTGAAATAATAAACCAGTTCAGTAAGGTAGCTGGATACAAAATCAACACACAGAAGTCAGTGGCTTTCCTATATGCAAAGAGTCAAATAGAAGAAGAAGAAATCAGAAAAACCATCCCATTTACCATCGTACCAAAAAAAATTAAATACTTGGGAATAAAGCTAACAAAAAACGTGAAAGAATTATACAAAGAAAATTTTAGAACGCTCCTAAAAGAGATAGAAGAAGACATAAGGAAATGGAAAGACATTCCCTGTTCTTGGATTGGAAGAATTAATATTATCAAAATGACCATCCTACCAAAGGCAATCTACAGATTCAATGCAATCCCAATAAATATCCCAATGTCATTTTTTAAAGAGATAGAACAAAAATTACTGAAATTCATATGGAATACAAAAGACCCCGAATATCAAAAAGCCTCCTGACCAGAAAAAAAGAGAATGGAGGTATTACAATTCCAAACTTTAAACTATACTACAAAGCCATAATAATTAAAACAGCATGGTATTGGTACAAAAACAGACAGTCAGACCAATGGAACAGAATTGAGTTCCCTGAAATAAAACCACACATGTATAGTCAACTAATCTTTGACAAAAGAATGAAAAACTTACCTTGGAACAAGGATAGCCTCTTCAATAATGGTGCTGGGAAAATTGGACTAAGACATGCAAAAAAATGGACCAAGAAAACTCCCTTACTCCATGTACAAAAATCAACTCAAAATCGATAAGAGACTTAGAGGTCAGACCTGAAACCATAGCATACATAGAGGAAAACTTGGGCAAAATTCTCCATGAATTACAGCTCAAAAATCCGTTTCTAGAAACATCTACAGAAAGCAAAAAAATGAAGGAAAACATAAACAGATGGGACTACATCAAACTAAAAAGTTTCTGTACAGCAAGAGACAACAGAAAAAACTAAAAGATGCCCAACTGAATGGGAAAAAATTTTGCCCTCCACATGAGTGACAAGGGTTTATAACAAAGACCCACAAGGAACTCACACAACTTAACAAAAGCAAAACAAAAAGCCCAATCAAAAAACGGGGAGAATAACTAAAAAGACACTTCTCCAAAGAGGAAATACAAATGACCAGCAGGCACATGAAAAATTGCTCAATGTTGCTAGTAATAAGGGAAATGCAAATCAAAACCACAATGAGCTACCTACCACCTTACACCAGTAAGAATGGCCCACATCCAAAGAATGGACAACAAGAATTGCTGGCAAGGATGTGGAGAGAAAGGAACACTACTACACTGCTGGTGGGAATGTAAACTAGTCCAACCACTATGGAAAGCTTTGTGGAGGACCCTCAAGTTAATGAAAATGGAACTACCATTTGACCCAGCAACTGCTCTCTTGGGAATCTACCCAAAAGAGACCTCAATGTGGGTACAAAGGGATACCTGTACTCGGATGTTTACTGCAGCACAATTTATAATTGCAAGGTCATGGAAGCAACCTAAATACCCCAAAACAGATGACTGGATGAAAAAGATGTGGTATATATACACAATGGAATATTACTCATCAATTGAAAATGACAAATTCAACGATTTTATAACAACATGGATGTACTTAGAAGAAATTATATTAGCAGAAACAAGTCAAAAAGAAAAAGACAGAAGTCAAATGGCTTCACCAATATATGGTATATAGTGAAAAAATAAACGACTTGAGGAAAAATCAAAAGAAGCTAAGTACCAAACTGAAGTGCACAACTTTTAGCAGGAAGGAAAGCGTGGGGGGGGAGGGCTGCGATTACAATGTTGTGAAATTTATATATAAATAAAAAAATATGAAGAAGAACCTATTATACAGGGTAGCATGACAAACTTTGATGCTATAAAAATTCAGAGAATATCACTGATGAAAACAGTGAGGAAAGTGATTTCACTCTTTTATTAAAATTATTATTTTATATACTTTATATATATATATTACATTATTGTGTACCCCAGGGTTCTCCCATTTCCTTAGCACCCGATAACCATCTTAATCCTTTGTGCCCTCTAACTCCTCGGTTTTCTTCCTCTTCCCTCTCTCTTGCTCTATGGTTTGGTTCTGTTGGTTGCTTCAAATTTTTAGTTACTGACTTTCAATCAGAAAATGCAATGAGACAGAAATGATACTACATAATGATCAAAGGGTCAATCCATCAAGAAGATACAACTATCATTAATACATGTGCACCAAACATGTAGACACTAACAACATGCTCCTGATTAACTCTTGAGACAACAACAACAACAACAACGACAAAAATCAAAGGAAAAATTAAAAATTACCTGGAGACTAAAGAAAATGAAGATAAGCTATCAGATCCAATGAGATACAGCAGAAATGATATTAGGAAGAAATTTCCTAGAAATACAGGTCAATATCAATAAACAAGAAAAGTCTCAATCTAATCTGAAATAAATGAAATAGTAAAAGAAAAATAAATGAAACTGGAAGTCAGAAATAAGAAAACACTACAAATGAGAGTGGAAATAAACAAAATAGAAACCAAAAACACGCCAGGCATGGTGGTGTATGCCTGTAAACGGCAGCCTAGGAAGCCATGGCTGGAGCCAGGGATTGTGGTTCAAGTACCGCTTGGGGCAACATAGCGAGACCTAGTTCCAAAAAAATAGCTGGGTATGGTGGTGCGCGCCTGTAATTCCAGCTACCTGGGAAGCTGAGGCTGGGGACTGCTTGAGTCCGTGGTACTCCAGGCAATGTGAGCCTGTGGTTCCACAGGCAAACACAGTGAGATCTAGTCTCAACAAAAAAAAACCCCACAAATTCAAAAGATCAATGAAACTATAAAATGGTTCTTTGAAAGGATAAATAAAATTGATAAAACTTCAGCCAGGTTTACCAAGAATACCTTTATCATGACTAAGTGTGACTTCCCAGGGATACAAAGATAGGCCGACTTATTATAAACAAGTCAATTAATGTAAGAATACCACATCAACAAAAGATAAAAATCATATGACCATATTAATGGATGCTAAAAAAGCATGTGAGAAGGTTCAACACTCATTTATGATAAACATTCTCATTAAGTTTGGAGTTAGGCCATACAAATATATATATGTCATATATATATCCATATTTATGTCATATATGTGTGTGTGTATGACAAACCCACAGCTAACATCACAGTCAATAGTGAAAAACTAAAAGCTTTTCCCCTAAGCCTCTAAGATATGGATACTCTTACCACTATGATTAATGTAGTTTGGAAGTCATCACCAGAGTGATTAAGCAAAGAAAAGATATAAAGGAAATCCAAATTAGAGAATACTAGGTAAAACTTTTTTCTTTTTTTTTTTTGAGACTAGGTCTCACTATTTTTGCCCATGGAACTGCAGGTCACATTGCCCCAGGTACCACAAAATTAAGCAATCCCCAGCCTCAGCTTCCCAAGTAGCTGGGATTACAGGTGCGTGCCACAATGCCCAGTTATTTTTTGGAACTAGGTCTCGCAATGTTGCCCTGAGCGGGACTCAAAACTGTGATTCCTGGTTCCTGTCGCTTACAGGCATGTGCCACCATACCTGGCCAGAAAAACTATTTCTATTTGTACATGACATGATAATAATATGAAGAAAACTCTGATGACGCCACCAAAAAGCTACTAGAAATAATTCATGAGTATAGTAAAGTAGCAGGATACAAAATCATTATATATATAGGTAAGTTACATAACTATATGCAAATAATGAATTAGAGGAAAGATAAATTAAGAAAATAGTAACAATCACAGCATAAAGCATGAAATAGCTGGGAATAAACTTAGCAAAGGAGGTGATAGAACTATATACACTGAAAACTGTAAGATACTTTAAAAGAAACAGAAGGCACAAAGAAATAGATACCCTGTGTTGTTAAAATGGTCATATTACCTAAAGCAATTTATAGATTCAACACAATCATTATTAAAATTCCAATGGTATTTTCAAGGAAATTGAACAAATTCTAAAATTTCTATGAAACCACAAAAGGTCCTGAACAACCTAAGTAACTCTGAGGGGGAAAAAAACAGAGGTATCACACTCTCAGTTCACGCTATGCTAGAAAGCTACAGTAATCAAAAAAACTAATAAAAACAGACACAGACTAGTGGAATAGAATGAGAGCCCAGAAATAAACTCACACTACAGGGACAATTAATCTTTCTTTGTTTCTTCAATAAATGGTGTTGGGAAACCTGGACAGCTACAAGCAAAAAAAAAAAAAAAAAAAAAAAAAAAAAAAAAAAAAAAAAAAAAAAAAAAAAAAAAAAAAAAAAAAAAAAAAAAAAAAAAAAAAAAAAAAAAAAAAAAAAAAAAAAAAAAAAAAAAAAAAAAAAAAAAAAGAAAGAAAGAAAGAAAAAAACTTTACCATTAATACCATATGTAAGAATTAACTCAAAATGGATTAAAGACTTGAATATAAGACTGAAACTATAAAATATATAGAAGAAAACATAGATGATCCTAGGCATCAACCAGCAATATCCTTTGCAGAACCAACTCTAACTGCAAAGGACACAAACAAATGGAACTACATCAAACTTAAAAGGTTTTGTATGGCAAAAGAAACCATCACAAAAATGAAAGATAGCCTACTGAATGGGATAAGACATTTTCATGTCTGACATGCCCTGTTCTGTCTGATAAGGGATTCATGAAGAACTCATAAAAGTCAATAACCAAAAAAAAAAAAGGGGGGGGGAGACAGAAAACTTGCATAGATGTTTCTTCAAAGATGACACATATGTAGCTAAGAGGCACAAGATAAATCACTCAATTTCACTTTTTATAAGATGAATGCAATCAAAACCACAATGAAATAGCACTTCATCCATGAATGACATGTATCAAAAAGACTAGAAACATGCTGGTGAGAATGTGGAGAACAAAAAACACCTGTACACTACTGGTGGGAATGTAAATAATGGTATGGAGATTCTTTAAAAAACTCTGAAAATATAAATAACATGATTTAGCAATACCTATGTATTTACACAAAGAATGTGACAGCACTATTCTAAAGGACATGTGTGCCCTATGTTCACAGCAGCATTAGTCACAATAATAAAGACATGGAAACAAATTAAATATCTGTCAATGGATGACTAGAAAAAGATATTTTCTATTAAGAAATAGATGAAATCTTGGCATTAGAGGTAGTATGGATGGAACTCAAGGTGCTTCTGCTAAGCAAAATAAGTCATAAAGTGAAAGATAACTGCTGAATGATCTCTTTCTTACATGGACTATAACTAATTAAAACAAAACATTGACAAATAACAAAATAACTCTTAGACACTGAGTAACAGGATGGTTAATTTTTCAGTCTTGCATAGGAAAACAAGAAAAGGTTGAAGGGGTCAACCTGACAGCGTGAAGGTCACTACACCTTTGGTGGTGGGTGAAGTGAGGTTTATACATACACAGAAATGTGAGTCTGTATTCTCCAAAATTATAGTATATACATCAATATAATTTTATTTAGAAAATCACATATCTGACAAAAGACTAGTGTGCAATATATAAAAATTTTCAAAACTCAAGAAAGGAACAACTAAGAAAACAATAAGGGCAAAAGGTGTGAGAGAAGACACTTCACCAACTAACAAAATGTGGATAACAGGTAAACATGATTTTCAACATCATTAATCACCAGGGAAATGCAAAATTATACCATATGCCCCTCACTACATACCTTCTAGAATGGCTTAGAACAAAAAATGATGAGATGTTGGTGAGGGTAAGGACCAACTGGAATTCAAGCACTGGTGGTAGGACCACAAAGTGGCACACCTACTTTTGGCAAACAGTTTGACATACACTGAGTACATCACCCTGTACCCTTACTCCTGATTACATACATATGAAACCTATAAACGAACATTTTGAACAGCTCTAGTTGTAATTAGTGAAAACTAGAAACACCCCAAGTAAATCTATAAGACACTATATTGGGACAAAGAAGGCAGTCTTGAAGTAACATACCCTGCATTTCCACTTATAAAACAGTGCTGAAAAGATAAAGCTATAAAGATGGGTAAAAGATCTGTGCTTGTCAGAGGTGAGGGATGTAGCCAGATTGTGACTTTGAAGAGATGGCTCCAGGGATATTTTTCAGGTGACAGAATCGTCCTTCTTGTACAGGTAATTATGCAAATCTATACCTCTTAAAACAGATAGGACAGTACACCAAAAGAAAGTCAGTTCTAGCCAAGTACAGTGGTGTGCGCTTGTAATCTCAGCTACTTGGGAGGCTGAGGATAGGAATCACTTAAGTCCGTGGGTTCAAGACAACCCCAAGCAACAAAGTGAGACCTAGTCTCTTAAAAAAGAAAAAAAGAAAGTCAGTTTTATTCAAAAGGAAAGAAATATTAATGCTAGAGAAAATCAAAGCCACTCAGCAAAGGAAAAGTTTTCGTAGCATACTATTTGGCTGTGGATAGCATTTATAGCCATAATATGTAAATATTGAATGGCACGTAGTGTTGTTGGATATAACAATGGGGGAGGAAAAAAAGAATAGGTTTGGGTCTGGGGGGGGATGGAATGGGATGAAGGAGAACTAAACCTTATCTTTCTTAGTGAGCAATCCTTATTTCCTTAAAAAATGAAAAACTGAGAAATAAACAGTATGCATGTTATTTAATGAAAGAAGTACGAGTTCAATGCCAAAGCAGCACCTAGGAGATGGGAATGATTGCTCTGTAAAATAAGAGACATAGAGGAAGGGGGTCACTCCAGTGGTGTGCATGTAAGCATTTAAATAAATAATTGTCCTCCAAAAAAGTTGTAAATATATTTCGACATCAGACTTTGGGATAGTAACTAATATATCAAAACTAGATAAAGTCTTTAATTTTTTTGTGATAGAAACCACACGGCTACAACTTTGGTCTTGGTAACTGTTAGGAAACAACTGTGATTCATCTGTAGGAGGTTCTCTGACGACACTGAAAACATCAGGATATTCAGAACTATCTTATTTAGTTTCCTTCAGGTATGAATTAACTACAACACATTGATTATATTACCTCATTTTCTTCCTTCACATCCTTTGGTTGTGAAATGACCCACTCTGAAACATCTTCTTGGCTCTTATCTTGTATTTTCAAAGAACCGAGTTCAGAATTCTTTAATGGTTCCTTTGACCCAGACTGAAAGTAATTTAGACTTTTCATTATTAGTATTTTGCTAGTAAAAAGATTAAAGAGAAAGTGTCAGGCATGGTGGCATGTGCCTGTAAGCGCCAGCCTATGAGTGTGGCTGTGACTGGGGATCGCGGTTCCAGTCCCACCAGGGGTAACATAGCAAAACCTAGTTCCAAAAAAAAAAGAAAAATATAGCTGGGCGTGGTGGCGCACGCCTGTAATCCCAGCTACCTGGGAAGCTGAGGCTGGGAATTGCTTGAATCTGTGGTACCCCAGGCAACATGAGCCTGCAGTTCCAGGGGCAAAAAATAGTAAGACCTAGTTTCAAAAAAAAAAAAAAGAGAAATTTTTGTTTTCTATACTTATGCTAACAGCATAAGTACATGCCTATAATTTCTGGGAGGGGGATTTTTTGCTGTGGTTCATGCACATACTACTTTTTTTTTTTTTTTTTTTTTTGAGACAAGGGTCTTGCTATTTTTGCCTGTGGAACTGCAGGCTCACATTGCCCGGGGTACCACAGACTCAAGCAATCCACAGCCTCAGCTTCCCAGGTAGCTGGGATTACAGGTGCACACCACCACACCCAGCTATTTTTTTGGAC